>JAHWFP010029169.1:88903-108663 GCA_023313725.1 Lithobius niger
TTCCAAGTGTGCCAATGAACAAAACGTAAATTCACATCGCCATCCCTGGTGTAAATCTAAAAGTTGATGCCCGGATCCCTACAAAATAACCTTCATTTGCATTACTATTCTTTGACATGATTACTTTTATTTTGTTGGATACTGGAGGTATCACGCGCTCCCAGCTGCAGCAATGGTGTCGGAAGGAACAGGACAATTTTGCTAGTTACTTCCAATCGAAAATTCCTATGCTTTTACATGCCACAATCGACATGAGCACAAGGCATCAGGGCCCTTCTCTATCCGAAAATGTCTGGGGTGTAGTGGTTGAGATCAGGCGTATCCCGCCGAAAGACGCCCCTTCCCCCAAAATTTCCGAAGGTACTGAATTTAAAGCCAAATTGACCTCCCAATCTAAATTATGAGCCCAAATTAGGAACCCGATATTCCCGAATCATGGAAAAAGAAACGAACGAGCATGTTTTGCTTTGACAGTGGATGTTTTTTCTCCAAATATTATCTTTAGTCATTTTGCACGAATTGTCCCAAAGAATGCTGGGTACGTCCCACATATGGAGCTAAACGCAAATTCATTCCACCTACTCATTTCCGTACGGGGGTCTCGTTTAAATAAAATTACAAAGTCAAATCAATTCACGCCCATTCAGTTTTAACCTGCCTTGTCGGTTTAAACATACAAACAAATACAAACAAACATACCTCGCATCAATCCTATTCACCGTGTACGATCCTCGTTTGCCCGGCATGGTGAACTTGTCTATATGCTTCGAAAACCCCAAATAAAGCGGTTCGCCAACGTCTATATACTATAACAGTTGGCGCTCATACAGTATGGCCAACGTATTTGTATTTTCCGATAAGCATGCGATAAAGGCTTTCCACGAATAGAGCCAAGCAGCTGCTAGTCTGATTAAATGTTTACAATCGCAAAGTCAAACCCTTCTTCTCGCTTTGCTCTCTAGTTCTAAACCAATTGGCGGCCACTTCCCGACTAAATCGTGGATCTGAGTCGGGAGGTCATCTGCGAGGAGAGGTTCAGTTCATTCCAACGGAGGTCACGAGGAGAAGCCATCAATTGCCCTAACTCACACAGTTATTAAGTGATTAAAAAAAACAACAACATGCGTTTGACCGCTAAGGCTACCGTAATTGCTTAGCCATTAGTTCAGATAATTTTATTTTATTTATTTTTTTCAGTCTTGATGCAAAATCAAGAGTAATTACGACCGACTGGAGTTTGGTTCCATTACTTTTTAGTTAATGCACGATCGTTGTCTAGGTGTTGTTCAATTTATTATTTCTGGACGGTCCGTAAATGGAAACGGTAATCGAAAATGTTGGAGGGTGAGGTTGTGGGAGGTTGAAGCCTGAGGGAAAAAACGGGACGCTCTCAGGAGAAATTGGACTTGGTCGTGGCTCACTCACGAGGTCAAAGCCGTCACGATCAAACAAAAGAAATTTGCATATCGTCCTACGACTTATTAGCAGAGAAACATTGTTTGAGCAGTAAAGACTGGATTAAGCTAAACAGTAACCCGCATTTGGAGCATGATTTGCGTTTCGTGTATCAGTGTAGGCTAGAAAGGTTGATTTGATTTGAAACCAAATAACTAATGTAATTATTTTGTAGACAGTCCAACCCATATCCTCACAAGCGTCAACAGGGGTCGTAGACAGGTAGCTGCATTCACAATGTCACAAAAGACAATTTCTGTGATGCAGGGATGCTCATTACCCCCCTCCCCAATGACTATGATGAATCCCACCCAAATTTTTTTAATTTCATACCACCCGCCCCCCCCCCCACTCTTCCTACCAACTTTAGAAAAAAGTGTTATATTTTCATAGCATGATTATTTCAGCATGAACTAATCATGTTATGATTATTTCAGTATGAGCTAATCATGTTATGAAATATACCCAGGGACGACGCTAGAATCACTTTACTGGGGAGGCGCCAGTAGGGCAGCAATCTTAGCCAGGGGGGCAACCGAAAAATGCTACATTTGCGGACCCCTTCCCAAAAAAAAAAGAATAAAAGTAAAAATAACTCTTTGCTATTCTCTTTTTCACACCCAACGTTATCAACTGATTTCTACACTAATTTTTTGGAACATTTTTAAATCCAGCTGGAAAATAGATGATTTTACAACTCTCATAGTAAAAACTAGGCTACATTGATGCCACCTCAAGTCTTTCCTGTCGCTGTGATAGAAACTAACGTAGTTTTCTTAATAAGTAACCAGAATTTTCTTCGTTTATACGTTTGATTTTGATCTGATGGTGGGGGGAGCGCCAGGAGGGGGAGGGGCGCGGCAAAAAATTTCGGGAGTCGAGCGCCCTCCCCCCTCGCCCCCTTTAGCGTCGTCCCTGAATATACATTTTTTTTGAAATTAGGTATTGGGGAGCGGGTGGAGGGGGGGGGGATTACAAGTTGCACGAGTGTGAAAATACGAATATGTGACGTAATAAACTGTTGACTGGCAAGCAGTTATAATTATATTTATTTAGTTTGCGTAGTCGGATGTTCATTTTATTTGTTGAACTTATTTTAAAACTGTAGCCTAAAATAACTTTTAAATTTGCGTCAAAACTATGATTTGAAAATTGTTGAAGGTGACTAAAATTTTAAACGTCTCGGGTTTGACGATCGACTGAACTTTGATTGCGGGAACTTCGTTCTCTCACTTTCTCCCCCCCCCCCCCCCCCCCCCAACCAACCAATAGGCCAGCTAGTCGTAAATGTTTTTAGAGGGGACACCCTTAAAAAAACACTCGTAATTTTGTGTTGGGGGTGGTGAACTTCGTCCCCCCCCACCCCCAAAAAAATGGCAACGATGAAATGCTCCTCATGTTCTTCCCCTGTGGGAACCACTGCTGTGATGATACTTCTAAATTTCAATTCTTGACACTTTTTTATTTTCCTGAACACAAAAATAATCATTGTGATAGATCGGTTGTATTTTTAAAGCAATGTTTACATTTTGGTTCAGTTTTCTGACAACAGATGGTGCTAAATCGTCGGCCGTTCTCTTATCGACATCTAAATGGGTATCGTTTCTCAGGACGCCATGATTTGTTCTTTTCGAAAGGTAAGTAAAGATTTAATTAGTTGCCGCAAGATCACTCATGCCGAGACGGTGTCTGTTGAGAATGAACAATACTTTCAACATTAGCTAACAATCAGTTTCACAAAGTCGCTGGGCCCGGAGGTGGTTGCAGCTTGGTTGCAGGTTGCTTACTATGCCTCGTTATACAGTACCTTCCTAAACCACCGAACAGGGCGAACAGAACGCACCACTGTTAGATACAGTTTAGCTCCAAACTTGACGTCGCGCGTGCGCAGTGATGTTGCGTCAGCCGTTCAGTACCTTCCCAAACTACAATACAGCTCAACAAGCTCAGCAGGTATCCGATACGTCATGCCTTCACCGCGACCAGACCCGGCTAATGGATTTGGCCATGATTGGCTAATAGAGGTGACCAGGCGAGAGCAATGCCAAATTGCAAACCATCTCAGGGAGGTGGTTTGCCGGGGTGGAGGTTTGAGCATGCGCGAGCTAATAGTTTTGCCGGAAATAGATTCATCGCTGACGATGTTGACGTCAATCAAGCCGCATCAACACGGATATTAGCAGGGAACGAGCCACTCTGTCACCAACAGTGGTGCGTTTGGTACGCTTGTTCTGGAGCCTGAATAAAAGTAAAATTCGTAACATAGCTACCTGTCTTGTTGGTGCTGTCGCGATCGCTGCAGCCAAACATACAAATACATAAGGTATAAACTATTGTAATCAGAGATAACCTATGTGTCACTTGTCCATGTGGAACCATTTCCTAGTATAGTATAGTATAGTATAGTATAGTATAGTATAGTATAGTAAAGTATAAAATAGTATAGTATAATATAGTATGGTGGAAACACTTCCATGTGGAGATAAATAAGTGTGGGACTAGATCCGTGGGTCTCATTCCATGAGGAGACAAATCTGCGTTAGGCTTATGATTCAATGTCACTTAAACTGAGGTCTGGTTTCGGAATATTGTGGTGAAGATCGCTAGCCATGAACTTGGCAGCAGCCACTGCGTTGTGGTACTGTCGTAGTCCGAGCCTTTCATGTTTATGCTTAAGCTAATCTAATTACATTTAGTTGATCATACATTAAAATTGCCAGGTTGCAGTCTTTTAACTTAGCGTAAGTTCATCAATCACCTCATATCGTGTCCTGCCCACTCCTACAAGAATTCTAAGCTTTAAATTCAGGATCTTGCATTATTAGCGTTAGCGATCTCTTAAAGCATTTCGTTACAAAGTCCGAGGTTCAACTAAGTACTGCCCTGGTTCGAATGTTTCCCCTAGTGTAATAAATGTAATTTTATCCACTGTAAACTTCAATGTTAGCTACGTGTCCATCAGCTTTAAGACTTATGTAGTCTAGCGCTAAGTTTGAAATCTCAACAATTGAACTTGTCTGTGGTTAATTTTAATGCATGACTGTTCTATAAAATCTCTAGGATTGCTGCGTTAATTTATTAATGTTTAATTTGTCTTTAAAGTATCTCAATGCAAGATAAATCTAGACACACACTAGTGTGTTGTCATCAAGTAATAGACATGGGCCAAAGCATGGATGGAGCATGGACCGAAATATGAAATTTTTAGCAAACAAAATTGCGCGGAGAATGGACATGCGCGTGATAAATCTGGCCATACCAATGACAATAACAAGGAAGCGGGGGGGGGGGGGGGCCGAAAAAATTAACTGAACAAAAAGCGGCATCGTCGTTTAGGAAAATAAAAACATTAGAGCTCATATCCATAAGGAACTCACAGCTGTGAAAGCACGCAAACAAAAACGGATTAGAGTTCACTCGAATGAAACGAACTATAATTTGAACTCCAATTCAATGAAACAAACTAAAACAAAATAAATCCTCAAATAATAAAACGCCTGCATAATACACAAATTAAACACACCCACATTCACTGACATGGCCCAGTTTAAACATACACTTAAACATAAAGTTCACTTTCTTATATTACTAAGGAATAAAAACAATCTTTGTTCCCCTGAAATTGGACTTCTATGAGATTGCGGCCATTGTTAGCCCTAAGGTATTACACATTCGATGATCTTAGCAACAAGCAAGCGCAGGACCTGTAGGAGACTGACATGTGAAACATGACATGTGAACATATGGGCTTGTGCTCTCGCCCTCAAGGTAAGGTTAGGGGTGATCTTCTTAAAATCGGCATTGACTTGACATAATCCTTATGTCTGTCGCTCTACTCAACAGGATGTCCTTCAAAGCGGTCGGAAAGTGGTCATCCCTCATTTTCCCCCTCCCCCAGCCCCCACCCATCTGTTCACCTGATGAAGATGAATGAAAGGAAGAGGAGTTTATGTCCTTTAAAGGAATGTCAAAGTACAACCCTTCCTCAGCCATCATGTGGACAAAGATTATACAAGGGTTGTGGATTGGGTGGTCGAGTTTCAGTGCATGATGGTTTAAGCAGGGACGTAAAGGTTTGGGTTAGGCCTTTACGTCCCTGGTTTAAGAACAACATTGGATTCCCGGTAGGCCATAGGAGCAACTGATAATGTAAGCTCATTTACGACTGTTGGCTTGTAATATACAGGGTGTAACAAAAGGTCGTGTCCAAACTCAGGTGACTAATTCCTTAGGTCAAACTAAGAATATAATTCATATAAACCTTTGGCCAAATACGTCTTGTTCTTTGGTTATCGCATGAATTAAGAACCCAAATTCCAAGTCAGCCTCCCCACCTCCGCCCACGCTCTGGCTATTGCAAAAACAAATCAAAATAGGAAGGTAGTGAATGAAGACAATGAACTGCAGGTAGAGAACAAACTGTTAAGAATCAAAATCAGACTAAAGGGAAAATATCTCTATTGCCAAACAATTTGTCCTGGAGGGGAAGCAACAATTCTTCGAAAACTTCGCTAGTCGGTGTTAATGTTGGACTGATAATACCATAGAGGTTTTAATAATGCGAAGTATTAAACGCGAATATCAGTTCTGCACAGGTCGAAACTAAAATAAGAAAACATTGTGAAATAGGAAAAGGCCGATAACAGTACTACTAGGTCAAAGGGTATCAATTAACACTGCACGAACGTGCAGCAGCTGGATTATTTGGTCTGGCGCTGTCGGAATCTGTTGTCCATCTCTTACTACAGTGTTGGAGGTTTGTGTCGATTTAATGGTCCAGCTACTGTACGTTCGGTGATATTGTGACGAGTCCTTGTCAGCAATGCGAGATGGTTCACAATAATTCGTCAAAAATCCTTCCCTGGGCGTTAGAGCAGGTTTGCAAATGCCCTGCAGACGACGTTAATTCCATGAAGTGTTGGAGTGGTTCGCAAAAATAAAAAAAATGTTATTGTTTCCCAAAGACACCTGGTTCCTGTGTGTGGTTGGGGGGGGGGGGGGGGGAAATAGCAGTTACAGTAATTGTTCAAAGTTTCTTCCCTGACCATTAATGCAGGTTTGACACCGTCGAGCCAATGAGTTTCGGACGTGTTCGAATATTCCAACGGTGGTTTTGTTTTTGCAATAGCCAGAGCGTGGGCGGAGGTGGAAGGCGGAGCTGGAATTTGGGTTCTTACTTCATGCGATAACCAAAGAATAAGACGTTTTTGGCCAAATGTTTATATGAATTATATTTTTAGTTTGACCTAAGGAATTAGTCACCTAAGTTTGGACACGACCTTTTGTTACACTCTGTATTTTGAAATCAACCATATTCACTGGGCCTACAATACGACTTTTCCGAATACTGCAACAAATACGTATTTGTACACTTGTATTTGCAAATGTGAAAAGTCCAGAAAGACTTGTAGATTCAGATTTACTAATCTTTAACCTCAAAATCGCAAACTTCAAAGTCAACAAATGTGTGTTTTTTGTTACAGTAAGCTTCATGACATTGTAGTGATTTCAGCATATTGTTCATAACCTCTTTGCGTTATAGTTGAAACTTGAAGCCTATTTATTTATTAGATGCGACTGCTAATTTACATACCTTTATTTACATACCTAATTTACATACCTAATTTACATACTGTTATTTAAGAAGTACCAGTGCTTAAGATTCTATTGTGGGATTTAACTCTAAAGTTAATGACCATTAAAGGTAGTTAAACCATTAACTTAAAACAACCGACGTCTTTTGTAGGTATCATAGGAAATGGTGAATTTGCTAGATAGATGTGGTAATTTTAACATGCAGCCAGTCAGTGCTGCTTTCAGTTTATTGACGGGTTTGTTTGGTTGAAGACCAGTGCCAGTTTGTGTCCTTTTTAAGTAGATTAAACAAAGGCACAGCAATCTACATAATAATCCTGGAGGCTAAAAGGAAGGCTAAAAGGAAAGAGAAAGCTAAAAGGAAGGACAACAACGTAGCTTAGTTTGATTTAAAACTATACGCATTTAGCTGAAACATGGATTCTTTCATTTTACCCATCAACAATCAACGGTTTGACGATATAGTTTTCAATCCTTAGCACGTGCACCAGGAATTGTTAGGCACCGTAGCAAAGACATTACACGTGCACGAAAACAATGAGAAGCGAGTAAAGTGATTGTTGTCCTTCCGGTTTTTCTTTTAGCTTTCCCTTTCCTTTTAGCCTTCCTTTTAGACGGCCTCCAGGATTGTTATGTAGATACGTATAGTTTTAAATCAAACTAAGCTACGTTGTTAATTTCGAGGCCTGTTGGAATTGGCTGTTTCGAAATTGGCAGCTGGAAACGATGCAATGGCTTATTTAATTCGCCGATGAAGGCTTTCAGAGCTGAGCTGAATAATTGTTTCAAAGTGGACAACAACAATCACTGCTGAGCACGAGGCTGATCATTGCTATCTTGCAAAGTAGTCGTTTACTATCAAAGCTCTGTGAGTGAAAACAAAAAATTAATGAGCTATTGTTAAGCCGCCATAGGCCGGCGATTTACTTCTTTCCTCTCCCAGAAAAGGAAAATGCCAAAGCAGCCGTGCTGAAGGTTTCAATTTTTGTTCTACGAAAGCTTATTTATTGACTTCCCACAGAAAAATTGTTTAATGCAAAGATGATGGTTCAGCGCTCACATTCTTTAAACGGTGCATCCTGTGAATTTAGCCCCTGGATGGGCAGATTCAGTGACTGAAGCCAACAAAAATCACCGTTTGTCAGCCAGTGTGCGCAAAAATTGGATTGAAGAAATTTTAATCCGTGAAAGCGTTTCTTAGCCAGTGTGTGCGAAAAAGGGAGGGGGAGTTGGGAGTGCGAGTGGGTAGTGGGGAGTGGGAGTGAGGGGGTTGGGAGTGGGAGTGGGGCCAGAAGGGGCGGGGGAGTGGGTCTGTAAATTTAATTTATGAGCGGCCCCGTGCGTAGCACGGGCTTCCTCTAGTTTCATGATATTTTGGTAAAAACTGACAAAAAAAAACAAATAAACCTAGTTGGTGTCACTGCTGCTCGGGGAAGTTCTGGATGAGATATTGAAAGTTTCAGGCTTGGGTACAAACTGCTCAGCTTTATGACATGCCCAAGATATTTGATTTCCTGAGTACAAAATTGGACTTTATGAAGGTTTGCATTGAAACCAGCATTGCTCAGATGTGTTAGTACATCATGCAGGTGTTCGACATCGCCTAGAAAGATGCAAAATCGTGAGGAAACTCTAGTTCCACAGGTCTCCTAGCTATTAGCTTCGGCTATATTTACTTACTTTTTGACGGATTTGTTAATGGAAACTAATTCAACTCATTTATTCTAAGCAAGATGCCATGTTTAAATCAGTTAAACTTTGAGCACTTTCATAAACTCATCGAGCAACTCGGTGCTGAAGCCCCATTTACGAACTACTTTGAGGAGGTGTGGGGCTTCACGCTGAGTTGTTCCATGAGTTTATGAAAGTGCCCTTTGTTGGACGGCTCAGAAACTAGCTCGAAAATAAAGCTATTTTCTTCAACTACTAAATAAATTATCTAACCTGAAACACTACCCTTAAGAAGTAAATACTGTAAAACGAAAAATGCGTATAAAGCAGAAGCAATGATTCCATGTCAGCTATAGAGCTCGAATCTGAAACCAGTCGTTGAACTAGCTACAAAGGGCACTGGAGGTAAAAAAAACCAAAAAAACAAGTCAAGCTAAAGCTGTGAGAGAAGATTTGGTAGGTCTAAAAAAAACGTTGTTTTGTCGAAGAGCCCTTATGCTTCGCTACATATATTACGATAAGGTTGTAAACCGGAATCAAAAAGATACCACTTGCTGAACATTGCAACAACTGGAGACAAATCCAAATAATTGAGCATTTTTAGGTCCAAAAAACCGCTCTCACAGCACTGACTTGATAAACTACGCTTATGTTTTTACCGCCACGCATGCAGTGCCCCTTGAAGCTAGCTCAACGAGTGCCTCCAGATAATAACTCTTAGTGAATAAGGCAAGAAGTGTCCATGTGCACCCATGCGTGTTCGTGATCGCGACCACACATGCAGCCAATTGTGGAACGACTGGTCGTAACTATTGTCTGAGATAACCCACGTTAAAAATATGCTGAATATGCAAATAGTCTTCATTAAAGAGTGGCCTTGCGAGGAAACAAGATACACTAAACCAAGGCTGACTGGGGTAGAAATCGCATGTGATCGCCACCCGACTCAACGCCAGTTCACGCGCATGCCGGAAAATAGATGCTTTATAGCGTTGCTTTGGTAAAATAAGCTTGGGCCAAGTTGAATCAATCCGCCTGGATCCGGGAAACAACACCCACAGCTTCTCTCCCAGAAGACCTTGTGACAAGGGATGGAATACGAAGCGATAGTTACAACATTGACACTCCCACAAGGGCGTGTACGCATTGCCATTTATGAGCTCCTGATAAGGCACCATTGTCACTGCTTTAGTAATGGGGCGCGTTTAGGCAACGAGTCGCCTTTGCATTCTCGCAGCCTGAATTTAATATTGATGGCAAAGTTGTAACAACGCTACATGGATTAGTGTTTGAGTAAATGCTTGTAGTCTTATAATCCGTGACAATAAGATAAACAATACCTCCTGAAGAAACAATTTTCACACTCTCTTCTGAACTTACATTATTGCCCGTATTCGCTGCAAGACGTTATAGTTAAAACCATCGCTATATTGGGTTTTCAGACGATTTATAGCTTCTAGGTGCGAGAGTTGTTGCATAAACGCGCCCTTACACTGCGAAAACATTTAATGAATTGTTTAAGAGCTATACAGTTTTTGATAACTTTAAAGATCTAAAATCCAAATTAAAATTCATAATGGATTAGAAAACAAATTAATCAAAAATTATCATTATACTAGCGGAGTCACCGCTGCTCTCACTCATCCGTATCGTCGCGCTACAATAAAGGTATTTATTGCTGCAAAATCTTATGCGACTAACAGACATATCCAAACCAAAAACGATCGGTCAAATGGTTCGGCAAATGACCAGTGTAGTGCACGTTTTTCATAAGGTTTCACAGTTCATAAACAAACGATAATTTGTGCTTATTTTTTCATTCTCTTTGTTTATCTCTTTATTTATCTCATACGCCACATTTAATAAGATTCACCAGCAATGACGATGTGTTAAAAATACAGGTCATTGGTCCTCAGGATTTGTCTTTAGATAACGATACTGCCAACAGTACCGAGATGTCTTATCTCCGTCAAATGTCAACCAGACCAACTTTCTTCTTTTCATCCATACATATAATACGCTTAGGTTGGGCAAGCAAATTCATCATTATTATGCACGGGAGGGGAAGCAGGGATGGGGATATTCAGACCACACAGTAGGGGAATCCACGTCCGGGGGGGTTGGGGGAGGGGGAGGCAGGCGGTGCGGGACGGGAAAGGAGTTACCAGGGGGGGAATGGGGGAAATCTGACCAGACTATGGCAGAATGTAAGTGATAGGCTGCAGGGGAGTCCCGGAGAAGGAGGCAGGGGGCAGTCGGCGCCCTTTTTGTTTCATACTGCCCACTACAGTATTTCGCTCAAGTATGCGGGACAGCTAGTATTAGTAGTTCTTGCTACTAATTTTACAACCTTATCCGTGTTGTGCACCTTATTTTTTGTTATTCAACTAAATTGTGCTTCATTAGCCGCAACGTATGAGTGACGCCAGGAACCACACCACGCATACAGTTTGTGTTAGTGCCACACTTTACATCGGTTTTCCTGTTCAATTATTTTAAGAATTTTACTCTATGTTTTGCTCTGTATTTTTTTAACGCTTTTGTGTATTCATTCAATTATGTCCCATTCTTCCAATGTTCCGTTCGGGTCCTCACTTCGCTTTCTGGATCTCTGGGGGGCCCCCCCCCTTACATTTACATGGGGTTTCTTGTTTCACTTATTTTAAGAATTTTTACTTGACGTCCTGCTCTGTACACTTTAGCCTTTTTGTGCTATCATTCAATGAGGTCCCGTTCTTCCATTGGTCCCGTTGCTGGATGGATGCTGTGACGGGAGTATATTTACTTGTTTTCTTACCTGCAGCATCGTTTCTGTTCCTTTTTAATTCGATGTGGTTGCGCCCAAAAAGTGCTAAAGGTAATCGGTTCAGCCACATCTCCTCAAAACCCAGACACATTTGTTCAATTCTGATCCAATTAAATTCAAGTATGTGGGTGGGTAAGTTGCAGTGTGCAAGTACAAAAGGTACTATGCTCTACAGAATAAGAAATCTCAAGAAAACTTTTGCTAACCTCTAACGAGGTCTTTCAACGGAAAACCATCGTCCGATAGTACACGATCTGTGGATGACGTCAGCCCTACGTCAGCGTAAAGGTGTGTGCTAATGCGAAAGATTGCAATGACAACGTGTGTAACTGCGCATTTTGGCACGTCAGCTCTTCAATATTGCGGTCGGTTAGAGACTATACGTAGACATCGAGGTGGCTCCTCTCTTATCGCAAAGAACAATACAAAGTGAGTTGTTACTTACCTTTGGCGGTAATCTGGATGGTACACCGAATTTTCATGCTGGAATCTGGACGGTACATTGAATGCGAGGGGCGCATAGACTTTGCTGTTAATTATTGCGCTAGCCTCGCTGCTTTTCGCGTGCGATATATTATAGTATTTTATTACGCTTATTTGTGGTGTTTTTTCTTATTGAACGAGTGAGCAAAGCGAATGATGTCCTGTATTTACAGTGGCGGACTGGCCAGGGAGGGAAGGGCGGGATATTCCTCCTGGCTTCTGACTCAGATTTTTTGGTAAAACTAGGAAAAGATAAATTATTTCTGTAGCTTTGCGAAAATTGAGAACTAAAAATAATGTTTCGATTAATTTAATACTTTTATAAAGATAGTCTGTTCGCATGGATTTAGAAGTACGGTAGGCTATGGTAAAGTAAAAACCTGCGTAGTGATAGATAACTACCTAACCTCTGATAATTACAATTTTTCAAGGATAGGACTGGATTCTAACTGACGATGTGTTGATTGGGAGATCTACACTATACCACCAATCCACTAACTTGATGATTAAACGTTCATTTAAAAAATGCACAGGTTATTGTTTTGCAATAATCCATCTGTGTTGATTCATCAACCCTTTTTGTTGCCAACCCATTGTGACGTCACTTCCTCTTCTTCCACTTCCATTTTACCGTTATTATAATGCAGATATTTTTGAAGTTTTTGAAAATGTTTACATTTATTAAAAAT
The DNA here is from genome assembly GCA_023313725.1 of Lithobius niger. Lineage (NCBI taxonomy): Eukaryota > Metazoa > Arthropoda > Chilopoda > Lithobiomorpha > Lithobiidae > Lithobius > Lithobius niger. The sequence goes on from JAHWFP010029169.1 coordinate 101,603, forward strand.
TATGTTAAATTAGCTACATTTTGTATGTAACTAATTGTTTACTGTAATTAGTTATGTCTACTTCTTTTGTTTATCTTTGTATTTAATTACCGAAATAAGCTACAGTAATTATTTCTTTATTTATTTATAATATTTCAAGAAATTAAGTTTTGTAGTTGTGAAAAACAAGAGTAAGCCTTAGTTCTAGCTTCGTGTCACCTTTGTAAATGTAGTTAAATAAAAAAAAAAATTATTTATTCTTCTTTTCTTCAATTTGTAGCTTGGTTAGGGCGTGCGTGTTGGTTTAAGGCGTACGAATAAAAAACAATTATCTTTGCATTCATTTTAAGGTATCCGAAGACCCAAACAGCGCAAAGTAAAGTTTAGTGGCCTTCCATACAGCGCATCTTTGCCATAATGCTTTCGGTTTCGGTAACAGAGTTTTTAAGCGCCGCCACCAGGAGAAATTCGTGGTTGTCTCCATCTGCGCTAGCAACCACCAGTCGGTGTGGACTGGCGTGCTATCAATTACTTTCCTATTTTGTCACTGGAGCTCGCCACACGTATAACGTTGAGCAGTTGATGTTGGTGTATGAGTTGATGTTGGTCTAAGCCCGCGTTGGTCTAAAAAGCCCGCGTTTCCCAACCGGTGAGGCAGGCCTCTCTCGGGGGGCGCGGAGCAACTTCAAGGGAGGCTCGACCGTGATAAAGATCAGTGGTGAACTTTTTGCTGACTATGCATCGTAAAAGAAGATAAATTTTGGCCGAAATTCTACAGACATTCTTGTTCCTATCTAGCAGCACTGCCTTGTCCACAGGGCCTCGTCACAAAATTTTTCGTCCTGCCGAAGAACATTGCATGTTAGTCCCGATAGGGAGTTGAGGTATTAAAAACAGAGTCCGAACTACTCACAACATGGGCAACAATAGAGAAACGACAACAATACCAGGTTCCCTTAACATGCAGACTCTAGAGACGGCGTTGTATAGTTTGTTCCACATTATGTTTTCAGAAAACTGACTGGATGACGATTCGTTTCCTTGTACTAAAAGTGCAAAAACATGTGGATATTATACTTGTAGACTCAACAAAGTTACTGTTACAGTTTATGAATGGGATGTTTACGGATTTTTTGCACTCGTAGTGAAAGAAAACGTGACGTCATACAGTCAGTTTTCTGAAAACATAATGTGGAACAAAGTATAGAAAAGGCGTGTGCCTGAAGTTCAAGAGCTCGAATTCCGTTCAGATTAGCCCTACTTTTATGGAGATAGACTACAGATATAAAGTTAATGTGGCACTTAAAGGGACACCCGGCCTGCATTGTAACATTCCGTCTGCCTTAAACAGCTACACGCTATAACAGCTAGAAACGATAGAATGGCGTATTTATTTCGTAAATGCAGGCTTTCAGAGCTGAGTTGAATTGATTCGAAGTAGCCAGCAACAATCGACTGCATGCATAAACGTTTCTTCCACGACGCCATAGCTGTCAAAAAGGGGGTTATATGATTGAATTTTCACTTGTTAAAATGTACACGGATAAAAATTGATGTTTTTTAATTGAAATAATCAAATGTACAATTGAGAAAATTGCATCTGTTTAGGTGCTGTTGTGCTTAACCAATCATATATTTAAAACGTAAACCACAACAGCACCTAAAGAGATGCAATTTTCCCATTTGTACATTTGATTATTTCAATTAATAAACATCAATTTTGATCCGTGTACATTTTAACAAGTGAAAATTAAATCATATAACCCCCTTTTTTACGGCACACTTGACGTTTTTGTTTGTAATCATTATTATTTTCTTATTAGCCATTCTCAGGATATCGGCTCGTAACACTTTAGTTGGATCACCCTGTATATACGTGTATCCAAGGATTCCCCCATTAGGGCAAAAAAAAAAAAAAAACGCTACGGTATAGGTAAAAGCAGGATGTACCGTAACGGTTACTATAAAAAATATCCTTAAAAATCAGTGAACAAGAAAAAATTATAGATATCATGCATACTACCATGGGTAGACAAACCTATCTACCCATGATACTACTAATACGTTTTTAGCAAGGCCAGTTTCTGATGTTTGGCTGTAGCCAATTTATGTAACAATGTCTAAAATACCGTTTTTCCTAATTCATTGATTTTGGGGATTTTATTTTATTTTAATTTTTATTGCGGATGGGTTTTGGGGACGGGGGAATGGGCCTTACATCGTGTTTTCATTTATTGATGTTCTTGATATGACCAAGATTTACGTTGTGAAACCAGTAACTTAGTAGCAGTGAAGTCAAGTGCTTGATTATTAAAGGGACACCCGGCCTGCCTTATAACATCATTCCGCGTGCCAAATTACAGCTACGCGCATATCATCATCCGAGCAATTACAGTGCCAAGGTCGACTGGGGTGGTAGCTGCGTTCCTCGCATAGCTGCTGTTTTGGTTGGCTTTCTGAATAGTACACAAGACAGAATCAAGTCAACGATTGTGTCGTCACAAACCGGAATGATTCTCGTATTTTAAAATCACAATTTATAATTTTCTAGGTTAACTTATAATTTTGCTTCTGCGATCTATTGGAATAATTAATTTTAATTTTTACCGCGTTAGTCTATTAGATTTTAGATCTCATGGTAATTATTAGAAAATTAGTAGATGTACACACAGAGATGAAACGTCATGATTATTGTACGCGCGCAATGCATGATTTAGTGACGGGTCGTTAGTAAATAAAGTTCCATTATATTCAACAGAAAATCTCCTAGACGCCACATTTTAAAAAGGATTTTTAGCAAGGGAAAGACTAACGGTAAGGAAGTAGACCTTTGGGGCCGTACTTGATGTGGAGGATCGAGAAAAATGGCGCTGGGAGGTATATCCCTTTAAGTGCTTGGAAAACACATACAAAACACGGATTGTACCTTTGTCCTGGTGCAGTGAAACATTTTCGTACAGTACGGTTTGTCTTTTTTTAAATAAATTTCTTGGAGTCTTATGTACTTTGGAGCTAACTAGACAGACGTACGTAGAAAGACACCACCTGACAGAATACATAAATCGCCACAAGTATACATCAAAACAAAACGATTTTAATTTTCGGCAAATGTGATGATGTCTTGGTCACGAATATAAATGACTTATTTACAAATAAAACGATGAAACATACTGGGTCTGCCTACTGTGGATCCGCCATCTTGGAATGGCACAACCTGGACCACTGAATATTCTGTAGTCCAGAGGGCCACAGAGTAAAGGGCTTCATGAATATAAAGGGTATATTTATTAACCCCTTTGATATCGTAACGGTTAAGCAAATTAACTGAATAAAGAAACCCCATATTCTCGTGGATTAAGTAGCTACTACAGCAGACGTAAATTTTCCTGGTCATTAAAAAAAAAATTTAACTCGTAGGATCCCTGGCGTCAAGGTCAACATAGGCCACTGTCAGGCATACACGAATATCGCACGTGCTAGTCAACAATCTCTCTTCACCTGCTGCTGTCACGCGCTCGATGGGAATCAAACTCCTCGCGCGCCCAGAGGATGAGCTACAAAAAAATTAACCACCGCTTAAGCTTATGATCGTCACGACCAAACATGCCCCAACTCCACGACTGAAGAAGCACTTCCATCGTTGACCTCTCTCCCGGGACGCATTACAAAGTCCAGGCTTCCGTATTTTCCATCAAAACTCGGCGTTAACATTTTTTTTACCCTTGTTGATTTTTTTTTACCTGCACGTTCTAGTAACTTGCACATTAGCATACGCATCTGCTACCTATATTTATTTATTAATATCATTATTTTTTCACAAAATGAACTAAATGACTTCGCAGCGATATTTTCACGGAGTACTCAAAACGCGACGACATGTTTGACAGGACGAAAAGTCAAAAGGGTTCGAGTAAATAACATATCCACCCAAAACCAAAACTGGTATAAGAGCAGCCGCCAAGTTTCCAAAAAGGGTCGGCCTTTCAAAGTAGTGATATCATTCAACCAAGGAAAGGCCGCCAAGGTTAATCCTATATTAGCCAAGTTAATCGCACCTACTAATAGTTCGAAAGTTAAATGAAAACTAGAAGATTGCTATTAGCGGTAGCAATCTTCATGTTTTCATTTAACGTCCAAAGTATTATTCCGTGCGATTAACTTGGCTAATACGATTAACCTTGGCGGCCTTTCCCTGGTTGAATGATATCACTACTTTGAAAGGCCGACCCTTTATGGAAACTTGGCGGCTGCTCTTATACCAGTTTTGGTCTTGGGTGGATATCACAACTTTCATGAGCCTGTGAATACAAAGAATTCCACTGTCTAATAGTCACCTCTACCTTTTTTGTCTGGAGTGTCTATAAATTTTCTAATTCATAATTTTTACGTTTGTCATTGCCCAATTAGCCGTTACACCAGCCAAATGGACATGGTTTGGCTTATTGTATGCCCATGTTTCACATGCTTAGGTCTATTTAACCCGATTTTTGAGCGCACTGGCTGACAAACGCCGATTTTCGTTCGCTTCGCTCACTCAATCAGTGCATCCCTCTTCACTTGGCTTAATTAACATATATAGATCCAAACCTTTTTTTTTTTTATTGACATTTGGACTTAAACGTCAGACTAGCTGAGCGGGATTTGAACACTCGACTTTTGAGACATAGGGCCGAAGTCCTAACGTGATCAGCCATAATGTGACACCATACTACGTGATGAAACCTACTCATTAGATTGGACGATGCCAAAGGGGTAAATCCATAATATTCCCACTCCTGACAGTGACGAAAAACCACAAGAGCATCTACAGAAACATATGGTTTAATTTTCGACAAAATAATAATTTTTGGCTTGGTCATCTAGACAAACAAAACATAAAATGATGAACTATTACCACAGGCAAAGGTTCAGGGGTCTATTACTTCATGATATTTACAATAAGAGTCTAAAAAACAAAACACTTCTCAGCCCATGACTGAGTGGGACACAGGAGCCGCCATGTTGGATGTTGACACAGTTTGACCACTGATCTTTACAGTATGTTTATTGGCAAAACATTGTAGAGTGTGGTAATTGGTCGAGCAAGCGAAGCCGAATGCTCGACTGTATTTGGATTTTGTGCTCTTTGCGTGTTTGTTTGTTTGGAAAACGATAACGTTCGCAATTTTTTTATGATTTGGTTGAAATTTCAAAAAAACAAAATTCTCTTGTTTCCTGGTGAACTTCGCACCTTAAATATTTTCGGAAATATGTCTGGTGATATCTAATTTGCTGCAATACAGTGGAAGTTCTTTTAGCGTGATGCGTGACAAATGACTGGGCAAAAAACATTATACTGGTAATTACACGTTTCGAAACAACGCGGTCACTTCTTTTATCATTTCTACAGCAAATCTCGCATGTGGTGTCAGAGCTATCCAGATATGATCACAAAGATCGGTGTTGGATTCGTTTGCTTGTTTGCTTGACTCATGGCTTTGAGCCGAGGCTCCTGATAATAAAACTCAACTCAACTCAGTACAGGATAGGTCGGGACAGGACCACCCCACTCACCACGGCGAAGGGGAAGAAGCCGTCCCTGTGTGCCTGGTGTCTCGGTAAATGGGATGAAGAGTGGTGTGCAAATGGCTCACATCTTTAGTGTCGGATGTGGAAAGAAGCTAAAAACTGTGGAAAGAAGCTAAAAATTGTGGACAGAAGCTAAAAATTGTGGAAAGAAGCTAAAAATAACTAAACACATACTAAATGATGGAGCGAACGAAAGCCTATTAATATGATATTAATAAATTATAAATATGATACGTAGCTTTGGCCTATTTGAAAATAAAGCTAAAATAAGACAAAGGCCTGCAAATAACTGCAGTACGTTATAACAAAAGGCAAATAGCCCAAACTTAGCCGAATGAGCATTTCTCCTAGATTTTTAAAGCGCATTAACACATATGGTACAGTCATTAAAATAAACACTAAATATGAATTTAAAATAAAGGTCTGTTCGCTCCACCTACGATAGGCCCAAAGCCTGTTTCCTAGTTTATGGAAATTGAAAATACCATAGCGTAACATACAGTACAGAAGCCATTGTTGTTAAACTTGAATAATTTGGTGTCAGTGAAATATTTTAAATTTAAAATCCGTGCATCAATCGTCACGTGAACCTTCCGCATGCTAGAGAAGGTCTTTTTTGGTGTGTTTGCAGCGCCATTGGTAGCAGAATCGGAGGCGAAGTGGACGACGCGTCCAATTTCTATTGCCAGGCCTTATAACGTAAGGAACTTGGTGCCAGTGAATGTTGGCATGGCACCCACATTAATCCCAGAAAGGTGCTATCCGCAGAGTATCAAGACAGACGCTAGTGTGTCGCCCGCCAAGATAAATGATAACATCCAGATAATATCTATATATGAGCATGGCGACCACTAGACACGTTGTGTCTTTACAACAAAGGGAATTTGGCTGTTTTCAGCCATCTGAGGATAAATATGCGACAGAAAAGGCTGAAACTTGTTTAATCGGGAGACTTTGGTCGCCTGACAACATAAAAGTCACTATTAAGGACACAGCTTAACGTTTTCTTATTGAAAAACGACGTGAATAACGTTGATATTTGCTAATTACTAACTACTAGTAACGCTTTTTTTGTATCACGAAAATAAATTCTTCCATGCGGTGAATAAAGCTGGTTCTTAGCTCATTTTACAGGTATTGCTCTGGAGATGTGCCCTTTTCATATCGACTTTTCTAAGCTCCAAACGTCCAAATTGATTGTTTTACATTGTTTTAAACATTGTTATTATGCAACAATGCCAAACTGAACATTAAATAAATTCGTGCGTTTGCAAGGAGGTACTGCAATACTAATAAAAATATTAATCAAATGAAAAAAGGTGACTGCTGTCCTCAAAATCTAACGAAACAAAAAAAAAAAAAGAAGAAAAGAAATGGACCAGAAAACTAGATTGGCATTTCCATTTCATAATTACTAAGAAAAAGAAATGGATTTCATCAATTTGGACCAAAAATTACTGATATCTACCCCAAAACAAAACTTGTTAAGGATTCCCGCCAAGCTTTTCGGCCGG
>JAHWFP010029170.1:0-54801 GCA_023313725.1 Lithobius niger
ACCATGTAACGTTCGTTTTTGAAGTTTAGTGCCTCGTTGTGTTCTGAGGAAGGTGAACGGCCTATTTTCACCGAAAATTCAAGGGAAAATGTTTTTGGTTTGCTGAACTGTGTGGAGCATAAAATTTTGGGGTTGGTGGTATTGTGTTAATCTTGCTGTTTCTACGTGATGTTGACATTTAGCCACTGTACACGGCGGTTGCCGATCTTTCGATTGGATACTCTCTTATGCCGAAACACCCAAACGCCATTTCTTTCACGGAATGGGCAAAAGCTTAAAGAACACTGGGCTGAAATCACTTCTCCAGTTAACTTTACTGCATTCAGCTGTCTTTTCTTACAGCATTGACGTAAATTAATGAGAAATGTGCGGAATCGCTCGCCGTTTCATTATTGGTGTGTTATATCGAAGTGGTGATGAGCGTAATGAAATAAAAAGCAGTAAAATAATAAAACATGTAAAGTGGACAGCAGGAGTCAAACTGAAAGTCTCTAGACAAATGGACACGATTAACTCGCAGCCTAAGAGTCAGGGCAGGACTCTCGCAACTAAAGACAAAAAAAAGGTGGCATAGATCCGGATGCTCGAACTCCACTATAAAACCCTCCAACCGAGGCAAGGTCGCAAGGAAGGTAGAGAAAGGTATTAATAAGAAAATAAATAAAACTAAAAATAATAATAAAGTGTTGGATAAATCATTATTTAAACTTTAAGAAGATTGTGAACTGCTATCTAAGGCACATGCTCAACATTACCAAGAATTTAAAAGTTACGTCCGAGTCTCGAACCATAACCACGAATTAGTAGCCATCACTTGGATTACGGATTTTCATGTGATTTTCCCATCTTGTTCAGAGTTGTGTACATTTTTTTTCAACTTCCGAATGTTCAGACAAGTCATCAACGACTAAAACGTAAGGAAACTGAATAAAATCATTTCAACTGCGCCCTGCATTTCCATGGGCAGAGATGCACAATGTCAGTCACGTGACTTCATGTGATTCTAAGCCCACCGATAGACTGTTGACGCAGGTAGTCATACCACGGTCAAATAGTTTGCCCCTCCCCACAGCTGAGCTAGCGGACGTTCCCACTGTCTCACTCAGATGTGGTTGATCCAGCCACGTGTGGGGACGCACAACTTGCGCAGCGGTCAGGCCTAATTTTTGCTGGCCTAATGTTCTTTCTTGAGCAAAAATTCATGATAAAACGAAATGGCTTAAACTTTGGTATTTTGGTGTTTTGGTTGGTATGCAAACTTTGCAGACGCTGCTTCAGTTGGGAGAACATGCGTTCGGGATGAAGTTTATTTAACGACCCTTTTCAGGGTTGATTCATGACTGCTTTCAAAGGATATCACAAATTCTGTGAACTTTCACACTACGTGTAAAAAACAGTGGTATAATGCCAGAATCGGGCGCCATCCCTATCCATGAACCACTGTCCCTGTCTGTTTTAAGACATGCATTTTTCTACAACACTTGTCCTTCAAGTCCAACCTGGAACTTGGTTGCCGGCTGGCATCCCAGCATGGCTCCATTCATAACATTCACCCTTACTTTGCAATGCTGCACAGGCCGTACCCATGTGACATTGAAATTTATGTGAAGGGAGTCCTTTCAGGGTGTGAAGGGCCTCAATGTTCAATGAGGGTAACACACTTTTACAAATGTGTAAATGAATCTGGTCATTCCCAGAATTTTCTGGACTTGTCGTGGTTCCCAGGTGACAGTGATAAATGCTATCACGTATATTCCTCTCTTGACCTCATTCTTCAGAATGAAAATTAGAACAGGGGTCGTTTAAACGCTAGGACAACGATTTGTTCTGTTAGTGAATCTTAATCGCATTTCACCAAACACAACGAAAATGACAGAAATTGCACCATCACCATCCTCCTGAAATTTCAGACGAAAATTTTTTCTACCCCTTACCCTTTTGCCTACATTTTTAGCATAGGTTTGTCAACGAATGTCAAGGTGCTTCACATTGAAAGTATGTTATTGGGCTGTTACGTTCCTACGTGGGTCCTGCGTTCAAGCCAATCCATCTCTCTTATAAAGACGTCTTGTTTTTCTTTCAATGAGAAACGAACTGACGAATTGGTCGACAGATGCGCGATTCGCCGTAAGCCCTTTCCGTCTCATCGTGGAAATAAGGGGACTGAAGGACCTTCCCCCCCCCCCCCCCCCCCCGGGGGGGGGCGGGGGGGGGGGGGTTATAAAGTGGTGACATCCCATTCACTTCATTCAGTGGATCAAACTTTTCAGATCGACAGGAACACTTTCACTGTGTACCTTCCTTCCCTAAACAGGACACCTTTCGCTGTTACACCTTCTAACGAACTGTAGAAGGGGAACAGTTTTTGTTTCCCTTGACGCGAAATATATTAAAGCGCTGTATTTCTTCAGAACACAAACTAGCTTGTCTTTCGTCACAACCAGGCGCCGAAGGTTCTGTTTATCTTCTCCCTGCCTACTTTTCTTAGCGTCTTGAACCCTGTTACTATGCAATCATCATTGCCTCCCCGCTCGCTTAAGGTAAACCTTGAGTGGTTTGCTCATCGCATCTGTCGGCGACGCCATCTAGGCGCAATGTGTAACATCTGGCTCTCTCTAAGGAGAGTCAATCGTTGTGGGAGCACGCCACCGAAAGGCTGTTCGACTGTTGCTACCACATCACCTACATAATTTTTAGAGCTGTCTTAGTTAATGCAGAAACGTCAACTAAATTTGTACAAACCAAAACTTGTTAATTAAGGATTCTAGCTAAGTTTTCGTCGTTTGAATTCGTGATACCAGTGAACTGAGCGAAAATCGTGTTCTACTGTAAGTGGCTAAACTGAAAATTGATTTGCTGCGGTAGACCGTCAACGTCATAATTTAACAGGTATCTTAGTTATGAGATACGTTTGGGATGCCAACGCCTTACCAGTTATCTCTAAAAGGAGAAGGCCCGATTTTAAAAGCCCAACGCACAACGCCAAGTTTGTGAGGGCTCAAACGGACCCCAAACAGACGGAGCAATATCAGCCCAGGGGTCAGTCTCGGCCTACCAACCAAGAGGACGCCTACTCAAATTCAGCGTATAACCAATACAGGACTTAAAAAAAATTCACTGTGTTCACAAATGGCCGTGTAGGCCTACCTTTGAGGGCCAACTGTGTGTACTTGCTATGGTTATAGCCAAAATATCAGTTAAACTGTACAGAACAAAACTTGTTAAGCGTTCCTTCCAAGTTTTTCGTCAGTTGAAGTCTAATATCAATTAACTCCATAAAAACTGAGCAAAGAATCCAAATTGAAGACTAAGTTGGCGGTTTGATTTACTAGTAGCTCTTTTCCTCTTGCCCATCGCCACCGTGATTTAAAACTAATTCGCTATTAATTCAGGAACGTCAGCTAAATCTTCCGCCATTTGAAAAGTAAACAACAATATTTTTCAAACCTAAATTATTCAGCGTTAGTTAACGTTAATTTAATAATATATTTAAAAATATTTAATTCATCAGTTGATTAAATTGTAAATAAAATGTAAAAAAAAAAAGAATTTTGGTCATAATTACGTTTTTACGACCTCTCATGCTAAAGAATGTTGTCGAAACACATCCAAAATTTGCTTGACAGTGTGGTGCAAACGTGTCTCGGAAAGCTGAAAATAGGCCCTCAAATAGTGTAAAATGCTTCAGCCCCCGGACCCCGCTGGAGGAGCTTACAGCGCTCCCCCAGACCCCCTGCCTGGTTTTGCCGCGCCCCTGCTAAAATACAACAAATTTTAACAAAAAATGTTCATTTTCTTTGCTCCCCTGTTGGGGAATCATTGCCTCCCCCATCTGGAGTTAGCTGGCGCCACTACTGAACGTGTGGCACAGTGAAGTGTAACAATCCTACAGTGGAGCAGTGAAGAGATCATAAAGATGAAAGCAACAACAAGTTGTTGAGATGGGAAATTTTCTTGAATTGAGCTTTATGATCCGTATAAGTGTTGTAAAAAATTTGTGTTGGTAGGTAGAAATTCTAATTTTGCGGTATCTATTCTGTCCAGTTCCCCATCAGTGTCTGAGTACATATTGCACGTTACTATGGAAAGATGACCCATTACCTTGACCTGTATCGCTTCATCCTCACGATTGGAAGTTAGGCAACCGACCGCTAAGATGTCGGTTTTCAACAGTGGAACAGACTGGCATCTTCTCTGCCAATGAGACTAAACTATGAATAAATAAGAAGATGGAAAACTTGGTTTCTCAAGTAAAGGGAATGGTATTTTATCCATACCCTTGTTCAAATCGGTTAAATAAAGGCCTTTCTACACTTCAATTAAAGCCTTTACACTGGCTATTAATTCAGTCTTTTCCTGAATGGAAAAATACAAGGGGATCATCAGAAAAATCTATCTCGTCTGAGGTTGGCATTCGATAAAGCAAGGTCTAGGGATTGACTGATTTTTCTCGTTTGGTTTTTGCCGTCAGTTTTAACATACCTGTAAGAGCTCCCTATGAGCCCATCCACAAGGCTTTGAGCCTGCATTTTCTCTAAGGTCAGTCTTCCTGGTGGGTCTTGCTTCAGCAAGAACACAAAGTGGGCTAGCTATATTGTCCAGGGAAGACAACAACGAGTCTCGAAGAGTTGTCCGGGTGTGACTTTACATTCCGGGTGGAATAAAAAATGATGAATCAGTGACCCTAAGTTGTGCCTAGACCCATGGCAATGAAAGCTTCAGGCCCAATCATTTATCCTGGAGGGACGGACGAGATGCACTGGCCCATCAGGATAAGTCAACACTTCCCCGATAGACAGGCAGTTCCTGAACCTTAAAGTAAATGACGGAAGAATGGTTAATTCCACCGACGCCTTTATTGCTTCGAGTAGACTCGGTGGGCGGAGAGTAACTCCTAATCCCCATAACTCCTGTCAAACTGGGGAAGGGGGTCTACCAAGTCTTGTAAATGACTTAGGACTGAGGTTTTACCAATCTACTGCACGGGTAATCTCGCCCTTTCAACACGGAACACATGGAATATCTTCAACACGGTAGAGTGATGGAATCGGACTTGATGTCTTGTGCTAGGTGGAGAATGAAGGAGTTTTAATGGTGGCAGGTACTGCCTCACAGGAAAATTCTCACTTTCTGTGACCAAGTCTTGTACGCAATGGAAAATGTGGAATGTCAATGTAACGTTTTGTGCGAAATGGAGAATGGTCAGTTGTAGGCAGTGCAATGATGTTGTGAATGTGGAAGATTTTCACGTGTTAGTTGCCCTGACAATATCCATTACCTGTTTTTCATTTAAGCACTCTCCTGGGTTCTCACTGCTTCATCCAGAGAAAGAAAGTTGGCATTCCTGCCAGTCCCGTAGTGATTCCTCTGCGCATGCCGCGGGTGCAGTCCTCCTATATAGGCGCTGGGGCAGCGTCATTCTTCATCTCTTTTTCTCTGCTGCTACACGATGCGGCTGCTCATCCACTGCTCTCGATTACCACCGATTCCTCGTTTCATCGCTGCCATTCCTCGTTCCATTCCTTGGGCCCCCTCACATCCTCTGGCGTTTGGGGTGTGCTCTTGGTCCCGATCCGGCTGGATCACACATCGTTCCGGCTCTCCTGGAATCGGTTTACTTGCGATCCGCTTGATAACGTTTTACTTGGCGTCGATCCGCTGGGCAACGATCCGCCTGACAGCTAGACGCTTGATGTTGATTCACTTGACGACGATCCTCTACATTGGTTTCCCTCGGCTGCGTTCACCCTTCCTTACTCCCAGCCGCCTTCTTCAGCAAGGGAATCGGGAGGAAGGAGGAAGTGGGGATGGATCGCTGCCTGGTCTGCTCTTACCGAATGAATCGCGTTCCTCGACGAATTGGACGCAACGTTAACTATTCCAGTCCTGGTTCCTGTGCTTCTGACCATCTGTTGATGTTGATTGAGGCTCACGGTAACCAGACTGAGCTGGCCCCTCCGTAAAGAATGTTTACGAAAAACATCCAAAATTGGCTTAACAATCTGGTGCAAACGTCTCTCAGGAATCCCAAAATAGGCCCTGAAATAGCGTAAAATGCTTCAGCTTGTGGGGCCTCCCCCCCAAACCCCCCATCTGGTTTCACCAGGCCTCTGCTAAAGTTTGACAATTTTAACGAAAAATGTTCATTTTCTTTGCCCCTCCCCGTCAGGGAATCTCCCATATGAAGTTGGCTGGCGCCACTACTGCGCGTACCATGCGATGATTGGTGATTACAACGTTTATGATTCAGTAGGTGAGATTAGAATGGTCCATTCAAATTCTGCCAAAATATGTCTCAACCTAGAACAAATTGCAACGAAATTGGGGCCAACTGATTTTTGGTGGAAAAAATTGGCTATAAATGGTGGAGTAAAGTCTGCCACTGACAATCCGCTAATTCATTCTTTTTTTTTTACGTCCTTTATGATGGATTATGGACGTATGAGAATACTGTTGGCTAATTACGTGTGAAGCCCTTTACATAAGCTAAAGAATTGTGTAAACTCTACCGAGCTGGCAGGGACCCCAACAAGTGTTTTCTAGGATGAGATTGCATTAGAGGAAGAAATGCTATAAATTACAGGTAATGGATATTTTCAGTTAGGCAATAGAAACCAAAATCGATGAGGTGGCCCTGGTATTTTGATGAATTATCTTTAAAATACCTCTATTTAGTATTATGCCACGGCTGTGACGTCACGCTAACTAAACGCCATGCTAAATTTCCGTTGGTTAAATCCCGTTAACCAACACCGGAACTGTGCGTCATCGCAAAAAGTGTGGGTTATCAAGTTACCTCACACTTTTGCCGATAACCCACACTTTTGCCAATAACCCACACCTTTGACACTTCCGGATCACTCGACCGGGAACACTCAACAACGACCAAACACATCGTGAAAAAAAAAACGTAACGCAATAAAAACGCCCAAAACTTAATTGCTTAAAAGGAATGAAATCCCATCCCTGCAAACTCTTATACGTCTGGCCAATATCTAAGCCATTCACGCTGCGTTAACTCCCCCCCCTCCCTCCACAAACTAAAATGCAATGACCTTTATTCATACCGCTACCCTATTACCTAGTTTTTAAACAATTCTCAAACTACAAACGCTCAAAATGAATTACATACCTTCCCAGAATGTCATTCTATCCCTGCAGCCTTTTATCGAAGTTCTATCACTCAAAAAAGCTTCGAAATACAAATGACCTGGCTAGCGTGAAATACGGCAAAACGACGCTGCGTATCCTTCCTGTCCACTCCCCCACAAACGGACGCAAACGACTCGTCGGTCTACCAACCACTCCCCCCGCAGTAAACTAAAATGGAATGACCTTTAGTCTTCTTGAGAAATTTTTCACAAAACACAATCACGTTTTAATTAAATACGAGTTAGCTTGACGTCCCAACCGTGATATAAATATGTTATTTATTAAGAACTATTGGTTATCGATTTTTAAACCAGAGCTGCGATGATTTGGCCGCTCGACATGCAAATCGTCTCGGGGGCTTTGCCCCCTCGACTTATTTGCATGTCTCGCGGCCGAATCATGGCAGCCGTGGTTTAAAAATCGATAACCAATAGTTTTTAACCAATAACTATTACTTAACCCATCCACCATCCCCACTCCCGCCGAACAGGATTGTTCGTGAAACGGTAGTGAAAGACAAAGGAAGCTTCTTTGCTGAATATTTGGGCATGGAGCATTAAATAACGAGTTCAGTCAATAATTAAAGTTAAGTAACTTGGAGTTAGTAAAAATTTATTTTGCCCTTACAATTTTTATTTTTATTTAGATTGCCATTGCTGAATGAAGATTGCAGTTTCTTTGATAAGGAGATTGGAGTTATTGAAGTGCCTGTAAAGATTGTGATCTCAAAACAACCTCTCCCAATCACTGTTGTAATTCTTGCCATTGTCAGTAAAACTGACCTAAACTTCAAGCCACCAGAAATAGATTTTGGGAGCTGTTACGTTAATGAAGCCTTAAAGACTTTAGTCCACATGAGGAACAGTGGAATTGTAACACAGACTTATGGGTTTGTGGATTTGCCAGAAGTAAACATTAGTTTGTATTAAACATGTGTTATTATCAATAGTAATAATAGAAGTTGATTATCAATAAGTTTCAACAATCACAAATTACATTCCCAATTCTGATTAGGAATACAAGTGATTGCGTAAAATTTGCGATAACCGAGGCGAATAAATGCCATACACGTCCGTAGGACATGGTATTATCCATGGTGAAACTACCGCTTTGTATTCCACCGTTTGCACAAAGACGACGGGAGAGAAGCAGTAGGTTTCAGCTCCTGCCTCCAAGCCAGCTGATTTAACATTGCTAAAATCTTGTTATACCAAATTAGTGGTTAGAGGCTTTATCTTCCTGGCATGCACGATAACTGGCTTGGAATCGGGAGGCAAGACACACAATTCCTACTCCAGTCCGCCTTCGCTCAAGAAACAAACTGCCTTCCTCATTTTTAGTTCATTTAAACGCTAGCCCTTTCGAACCGACACATGCGTGGACTATTCACAGCTCAAGGGATATTTATCACACATATTTATTAGGTAAAACCCTACGCAGCCTAATTTTTAACATGTGTATTCCATAAAAGCATAAACAGACACTAGTTAGCAACTTGTCTCGTGGGGTCAGGACTCTGTGCGAACGGTGGAACAAAGCATAAAAATTAGTTAGAGACTCGTCCTTCATTCATGCTGCCCCTGACAATAATCCAATTCCTCAAGGTATATTTTAATTGAGCATAAGAACACCATTAACATAATCACATTAGTCACATTCCCAAAGATAAGTCCTTTTTCTCGTTACGTGTTTTTTTTTCTTGTTTATGTTCCGAATTAGAAATCGCCACTCGTAGCTAGCAATTTCCTTACTGTTAGTCTTTCCCTTGCTAAAAATCCTTTTTTAAATGTGGCGTCTAGGAGATTTTCTGTTGAATATAATGTAACTTTTATTTACTAACGACCTGTAACTATATGATGCATTGCACGCTTACAATAACCATGACGTTTCATCTCTGTGCATGTACTAATTTGCTAATAATTACTATGAGATCAAAAATCTAAAAGCGTAATGCGGTAAAAATTAAAATTAATTATTCCAATAGTTCGCTGAAGCAAAATTATAAGACACTAGCTTCGAAAATTATAAATTGTGATGTTAAAATACGAGAAGCAATCCGGTTTGTGACGACACGATTAATGCGTTCATGCTGGTTAGTGTATTTGGCACAATGCCGAATGAGACAGTAGCTACATTTTTCAACACAGCTATTATCTCAGATGACCTTTGGTGTTCGTAAATACGCGGAAGGCGACCAGCCCGAACTGTTATAAGGCAGGCGGAATGTTATAAGGCAGGCCGGGTGTCCCTTTAATATAGAACTTTAATGTCAGATTGCTGGAGCGGGTAATTGAACCTATGACCTTTGAAACCAAATGCCGAGGTCCTACCAAATGTCAGTACAGCTTAGCGGTAGGACCTCGGCATTTGGTTTCAATTGTTCAATTCTCCATTCTGGCAGTCTAATATTTAAGTCCAAAAGGGGTAAAGGAGGCCTGACTCCAAAACTTTGATTGGAGAGACTACCCTGACTGCAAACATTAAAAACCTGGCGGAACAAACTTTGCAGCATACCGCATCACTTGGCCAGCCCCGTTTATGCCTATTCTCGGAAAGCCGGACACTCTTTTTCCACAGAACTTTTCTCCCAGTGGATCAAATCGTCGGCAGTTTTTAGTAAACGCAAGCTCATATAGTCTTCATCTTTCTGCACAAACAGAACTTTTTTATCTCTTTCCCCCTCCCCCCCAAATTTTAAAATACAGAAGTGCGCTACGATAAAATCACTGTAACTAACAATCGCTGCACGAAGACGACCATTGACTGTACATTTCTAATTATCATTTTACTTTTGCATAATACATCCAGCTTAGTATTGTGCTAGGAAAAAAGGGGACTGCTAATGCCCAGACCTTTTTTTGCATACTTGTATCCTTGAAACATCAAATCTAAATCATCGGTGTTTCGATTTCCGAATTCGATCTAGCATTTGGCCGATGTTTATTCTAGTTTGTTATTTTAACTTCGACCAAAAAGAATTATCTGCTCCAGCTAGTAGCTTAAATTAAATGTGTTAGGGCACGTTTACGCAACCACTCGCTTTTGCATTCTCGCAGCTAGAAGCTAGAAATCACTTCAAATTCCAACATGGCGGCAGTTTTTTGTCTGCCGCCTCACAACGAACGCAGCAAATAACGTGAGTTCAGAAGCATTGTAGAAAATTGTTTCGTCATGAGGAATTCTTTATATAATTGGCACGGATTATAAGACTGCAAGTATTTACTCAAACGATGTCGGATTTAGCTAATCCATTTAGCGTTGTTACCATGGCAATGTCACCTTTGCCATCGCGATTGAGTTCTAGCTGCGGGAATGCAAAGGCGAGTCGCTGCGTAAACGCACCCTTATAGCATTCAGCTGGTACCTTAAACTAATATTTTACTTATACTATACAAGCATTTATATAACTTAACCTTTTCCCACAAACGCTACCTTTTGTCTGAGTATTTTTATTTTACACGTACAAATTTTTTAATCATCTCGAAAACCCTGACTGTGACTTCCGAACGCAAACCGAACCCAATGGCTTTTATTCATTCTATTAAACTGCACTTGTATATATCTGAGCTCACACACAGTAAATAGTTAACTTGTACTGAGCAGACTTTACATACAATCCATAGCCGTGCATCCTTCAAACTGCTCCAAGAGCTGCTGCTCCCACCTTCCTTTGTTCTCCTGGTCCTCAGCTAATCAATTCAGGCAGAGCTCCCTTGTGAGCCCGCGCCTTCGTTCACTGGAGCCGACCTTTTACAATAAAGCTTTACCCTCAATCTACAGCATAGCTCACTGACAAACACCACAGTCACTACGCCGGTCAGTGGGTAGAGATGTCCTGACCAAGCACGTTGCCATGCCGGGCAAAAGGTAGTTGTTCTCAGATAAGAGTAATTTAACTGTAAAAATGTTTCTTAAGGACAGATATTCTAAATTAATAGTTTAAACTTAAATTTGATTTCTTGACTTTTGATACTTTATGGGAACATAGGCCATCGGCAATTTTCGACTTAGTCTCCCCATAAAATTAAGCGTTCACGGCCCTTTCTAAACACCAGCTTTATTCTTTTATTGTAAGTAGAGGTTATTTTAAAACTTATATTCACTGAATCGTTTTGTAGTTATTACTGAGGCAGTTAGGCCTTCTGTGGTAGAACACTGGTAGCTACTAAAGGATTAGAATGTACCGGTAAATGATTGCTAGAATTGAAAGATACTTTTCTTGTAACGATTACTTTTACTTATATAATTCACAGTTCTTAGCGAACACCAAACTATTTCTTATCGAAATTTGTACACTCTTGTTTTTTTTGCTGAAATTGATTTATTGTAAATCAGCTTGCCTCTAACAAAACTTGTAATAGTTTGAAACATTTGTTTACTGTTCATTAAACCAAGAGTTGAAATGCCAGTAGGACTCCTTGTAGATTAATAGCTAGAGTTAAATTGTAGAATAGTATTTTTATCCTTGAAACTCCTGAATTGCTATTAACTTAACCCCCACCGTGGTGGCAACGGTGAAACAGATTTATTTAGGCTTATTCCCTCATTGGGCCAGTAGACCTGCTGTGCTATGAATTTAAAAGTCACCACATAGTCAAAAGTATGATAAAACAGATGTCAACGGGTGCCACAAGCACCTCCCATCGTAGCGTCTGCTGCTACAAACGCAACGTAAATAGGTTTACATCCGTACGTATTTTCAGGTGGGGGAAAGGTCATGCCAAGTGTTAGAAAGGGGACGGGGGGGGGGGGGGCTAAAATTTTTAAAGAAAAAGTTTTTTTAATTTGTATTTGTACCCCTCCCAAATGAGGTGCAATAAGCCCTAGGAATAGAGAGGAATTTCCATGTTTAAACTGGGTCTCCAAAGACGTTACTGCTGAAATGCCTAATTTTAGAGATAGCATTATGGGCTAAGGAGCATGTAAAAAAAAATGAATCTTGCAAAACAACTCTCAAAAAAAATCTTGAAAATACCTACATTTAAAAGGTACTGCAAATCAACCTCAAGGAAAAGCATTTATAATACTTTTCTAGTTGCCTTGAAAATATCATTACCTTTTTTATAGCATTCTCCTTCTCAAAATGCTGTTCAATCTAGAGAAATTAAATTGAAGATGTCCTTCCGGTTTGCTACCTACTGCGCAGCCTTCTTCATATAAAAGCCGAAGCGGAGTGGTATGCTCACCTTTTCTTCTCTAGCCGCCGAGCTGTTCACTTCGATCCTGCTGCGTTCCTTCATTCACGTTCTGCATCCCACGGAACAAGCTTTCCTTCATCCACGTTCCGTATCCCATGGAACGAGCGTTCCTACATTCACGTTCCTCATCCCACGGAACGATCATTCCTCCATTCACGTTCTGCATCCCACGGTACCATCGTTCCGATGCCACAGGCTAATGGAACGCCTTGGGATGGTTCCTTATTCTGCACTCCTCGTTCCTTATCCCCCTGCAGGTTCTACCTGCGGACAACGGGGAGATTCTCAACCTTACAACGGAACAGGATTCTCTGGATGCAACCGATTCTGCCTCGGAATCCCTTTCTTTCCGAGCTGTTGTCCCCATGCCTTGCGATACCGCAGCCACGTTCCCGTTTCCTTGTAGTCAGCCCTCCGGTACGGGACCTACTTTCCCTTTCCGAGGAGCTTTTACACACTAGGGGACGATACGCCTGCCTCAAATTTCAACTCAAGGACTGTTGGCCTCCTCTGTAGGCCCTCAACTGACTCCTCTTGTTTTGTCTTCACATTCCTCCCAACCTTCCTTTAATGACCGTTCCGTTCCTTAGAGGAACGACCAACCCCTCACTTCGTCAAGTGCATAACCTCATGGACTCTTCCCTTCGGAGCTCGACACGGGTCCCTCTTCCGTACCTGCTGATCGACCTCCGCGTCCATTTCCACAGGTTCCGCTGCCAATTCCGCCCGTTCCTCCTGCGGACGAAGATATCGATCCTGTTATTCCTCCGCATCCTACTGCACCTGGTCCTCTGCCGGATCCACCCGCATTCATACATCCAGGAAGGAGGGATACACTCTCATCAACAAATCATTCTGGTTCAACACAGCTCTATTCCGTTCGTACGTTCCACCTAGCACCATTCCGCTAGACAACACTTCACTTAGCAACAGTCCGCTTCGTGATGATTCGCTTGGTAACGTTCAGTTGACATCATTCCACTTATAACGAATCACTGGACGACAGTCATCCGCTTCTACATCAGTTCTTCTTGGCCTGCAGCCATTCCGACCCTGCGTTCTGCCTGTACGAATCACTCTACAGTCCTTCAAGCCCTACTTCTGGCATTTGGATGCGTTCCTTATGGGACACTTTTCACACTTCTCCCGTTACCCCTCGATCCCCTACTCGGAGGGGGGGGGGCACTTACTCTCACTAGAAACGACAGCATCACGTTCCTCACCACCCTGCCTTCCCCTTACTACACCTCTGTCTGTAAGGTAGAGACAGGAAAGGAAGTAATGTATTTTCTTCTTCCTTTAGGGACACCAGCATTTACTGATGCTCTCTTGTCACGGACAATGTTCCGTTTCTCGCAGTTGGTGCGCCTCGACTCCGGACCAGCATCCTGACCTTTCAAGACCTTCTTTTACCCCTCTGGATTTATACACTGGGAGATCTATTGCCTAAACCACGTACAGCGCTCACCTGTACAGTATCACGCCAGTTCCGCCGGCACGGTTCCATGGTTCCACCACTGTCTTCATTTCGCCTGACTTCATCTCCCGCCCGCCTCGTTACAACAAGTATCACCAGAATCGCCGACAACGTTCCGTCTCGTCCTCCAAGCCTGATCAACCTAAGGACGATTGGAAGGTCACAAAACCGCCAGACCCTGCTCCGCCTTCAGTTCTATGTTCCGCATCATCCTTTCCATCCCGTTACGAGGACGTGGTTGTTCCCTGGGCCGTCCCTCCACTCCAGACCGATGACAACGTTCCTCCTCTCGTTCCCACAACAGGGAACGCGTTAACTACTGACATTCCACCTCCCCCACAAGAAGTAGGGGGACGTCTTCGGTTACAAGTCAAAGCTTGGCAGAAGGTAACCTCCAATCCAATGATTCTTTCAATTATTTTAAATTGCTTCAAAGCCAAAGTTTTTTATGGAAAAACCCCCTGTGCAAGACCCAACCTGCGGAATAGAAGCACCATCCCCCCTTCAAAAAATAAGCAATTCGTGTTGTGTTTCCCTCATTCACCCCAGGCTTTTACACCAGCATCTTTCTATGCAGCGAGAAATCAGGCGGAACGCGCCTCAATTTCAATTTGAAACTACTGAATCAATTCATCCTCAATCCACATTTTCAAATGGAAACAGTCTCTCCCATTGGAGACTCATTACAACCCAACGATTGAACAGTGTCACTAGATCTTACGGACACATACCTTCACATTCCTCATCATACATCTGTCCGCCACCTGTTCCGTTTTCTACTAAACGGAACGGTGTTCGACTTCCTCTGCCTCCCCTTTGGACTGAATGCCACCCCACGCATCTTCACCGTGGTCCTACGCCCCATTCTCACCTATCTCCACCAGTAAGGTATCCGCATCCATGCCTTCCTAGACGACTGTCTTCTGCCCCATCCCAACCAGTCAAGACTCTCCAACAATCTTTCGTGTTTCTAGGGGTATTCTTTGACACTCAGCAGTCATGCCATCTCCAGAACGCATCATAAATCAATTACGTTCCGCATTCCTCGGTAACGCCGTTCCCATGCCACGAGCTATAGGAACGCCGAAGGATGGTTCATCGTCCCGTACTCCTCGTTCCGCGTCCCCACAGGCTTTGCCGGTTGTGAACAATGTTGAAATTCTTGAACTGACAACGGAACAGGATTCATTGGAACAAGCACTTCCACCTCCGAATCCCTTTTTTTCCGAGCCGTCCCTGCCAGTACCCTGTGACTCTGCAGCTACGTCCCCGATTTCCTGTAGCCAGCCTCCGCCGGTACGGGACCTGCGTTCCCTTTTCGAGGAGCTCTCTCGAACAAAGGAACGGTATGCTTGCCTTAAACTCCAACTCAAAGCCCGGAAAGTTGCTGCCAAACTGGCCTCCTCCAAAGGACCGCAACTCGCTACTCTGAACTTGTCTTTGCATTCTTCCCAACCTTCTGGACGTTCCTCCACTCAGCGGACCGACGATCCACTCACCCCATGCCAAGTTCATACTCTTTGGACTCTTCCTCCAAACTTTTAAACGGAAGACATCAGCCTTGGCCTATACTTCGTTTTGGCTTGCTTCTGTCCCTAAGCGTCACCGTCCCTCCATTGAGGAAACTGATCTTGCTACCGTTCCGGACGATCCGCCTCCACGTTCCGTTCCGGACGATCCGCCTCCACGTTCCGTTCCGCCAGCTCCTTTACAACTCCGTCCATTCCTCCTGCAGACGACGACTTTGATTCTTATTACACACCTGACCCGTCCCTTTCAAATCAACCTGGCCCTCCTTTCTAAGGGGATCCTGATCCCTCGGAGATCCCACTTCCTGAACTGTTAAAGACTCTTAAAGGGATCATTCCGGACTGCTTCCTATACAAGCCTTCCTCCACCTCCGACCCAGTCTCTCAAGAACCGTGGCCTTGCAATTGGTATTGGCTTTGGCCTGCATGGCCCACTCCCACACCACCCTCCATAGTCAACAACACTTCTCCCCACATTACTCAGGACTGGTGGCGTCCTCCTCGGTAACGGAACGCCTCTCGAATTGGATAAAGAGCCACCTCCACCTCGTCCGGGCTGGAAAGTTACTTCTGTCCCATCGGAGAAGGAACGGCCAATCCAAGAAACTTTTACACTTATCCTCAGTCGGAATTCCTCACCGCTGATACCAGACTGGATTTCGGCTCCGACCTCTATCTTCCTCGACGAGCTGCGGTTCCTGTTTTCGTCCTACGTGATAACGACCATATCCTCCGCCTTGGACTTCATGCTGCGTCCCAAGCGGACGTCCTCAGCACTGCCGCCAACACACTGTGTAAAAGACTGTACACGGATCCTTTTCCTGAGGACACCCGCCAACTGGCATTCTTCATTAATCAAGTTTTTAGGGAGAGTTGCTTTGCTACCTACCATGCCATGAATTGGTTCACGCGCGCGCTCTTCAACTCCACACCGCCTGCCTCCGATGCAGCGAATTACAGGCCCTTTCGGCCACAGTAAAAGACTGCTCTTTCTGCCTGACTATACTGGTGTAACACTGACTCCAAGAACATGGTTCCATGCTAAGACTCAGAAACCCGACGAACGAACTCGTCCCTTCATCATTCCTTCCCTGTCAACCTTCCTAGGTGACGAATAGGTACATACAGCTCTCTGCCCAGTCCGCGCTATTCGTTTCTATCTAAAGGCCTCCAAACCTATACAACGGGGACGCTCTCTGTTGTTTCTCCCCTTTAGTAACAAAGTCGGTACGACTTCAGCACGCACGCATGATTGCCACCTGGGCTTACAAGTATTATCGTACAAGCCTACGAAGTACTCGACATCACCTGCGTCTCTAAAGGCATCAGAGTAACGGCCCATGAACTTCGTACAATCTCCACGTCCTGTACTCATGACAGCAACATTCCCATCACTGACATAATGGAAGCTACTTCCTGGAGACATCCCACAGTCTTCACGTCCCACTATCTCCGAGATATGTCCCATCAAGCTGAGAGACTTTACCGTATCGGGCCATTCGTAGCTGCCTGACGTATACTTTGATCTCTTTTACACACTAACCTTTCTGTGAAGGGAACCAGTCGCTACCTGAGGGCACTTCAAATGGCGCCCACCGCCTTGACAAAGTCTATGGAATTGTTATAAAAAGGTAATGGATATTTTCAAGGCAACTAGAAACTCCAAAACACCATTATTACCTGGTTGATTTTGGTTTCTATTGCCTGTTGAAAATATACATTAACTTGGTCCCGCCCACCTCCCCTCTTGTCGCCATTTGGGCACAGTAGAGGTCCGCAAAGGTGAGCATACTGCTCCGCTTTGGCTTTTATATGAAGGAGGCGAACCGGAAGGTCATCTTCGATTTAATTTCTCTAGATTGAACAGCATTTTGAGAAGGAGAATGCTATAAAAAAGATAATGTACATTTTCAACAGGCAATAGAAACCAAAATCAACCAGGTAAAACTGGTATTTTGGAGTTTTTTCTTGCTTTCTGTTAGTGCAATCGTAAAATAAATCCTAAGCCATTGTAGCAACATTTCATTTTTGTAGACGATATGACATGATATTCGTACAAGTCACAGTAAGACTAGTGACAAATCCTTTCTTAGGCTGGATACTGTCGAAAATGGGTGCTAGAATTAGTTTGGGTTTAATTCCTTGTTTTAATAATAATAATAATAATAATAATAACAAGTTTGTTGCAAACGCAACCGGAATGGCAAGGACCTGGTGGTCACTAACTGCCATCCGAAGTTAAAACAAAAAATATAGATTACAAAAGTTGAAGATTTTAAAAGTTTAAAACGAAGATGATAGCCTGGCTGTAGAGGAAGGGTAGATGGTATTGGGTTGGTGTCACGAATGCCTTACCACCAAGGTTAGACCTATCAGGGACACAATGATCCCCGATGGCATCGCCAAACGTGAGGGACAAGTGAGGGGGGGAAAGCCGTATCATTATCAATGTGTCTAAAATATAAAAATAAAAAAATAAAAATGCATCGCAGTTAAAACATGGCCTAAACCAATTGTCAATCTTAATATAATAATAAAAAAAACATATAATGGCTCGTATGAAGGCGAAAGGGAAAAGCAAGGGCTCGTTGGAGACCAGTTATGGTAAAACGAATTTAAAAAGTGAGGATGAGAATGGAGTTTTAAAAGGTGAGGATGAAGGTGGTGGTTTAAGGCAAAGCAGGGCAATGTTTGGGGCGAAGGAGGAAGCGGCTGAGATTGCTTTTGGTTAGTTTATTTTTGAGTGAAAGAAGTGATGGGGCAGAGACAGTCTCGTCACTTAGGGAATTCCATGCAGGTATAACTCGCAGGGCGAAAAAAGATTTTCGCGTGTTGGTGTGAAATCTTGGAAGAACTAACTTGAGACAATTTCCCCTGGTCTTAGCAAGAGAACTTAGTTCGAATAATGGAAGATCGATAGGGAGCATAGAGTGCAAAATCTTGTAAGTCAAGAAAAGGTCGGCCTTAAGGCGTCGACACTCAAGGGTGTCCAGTTCGAGGATTTTAAGACGCTGGGAGTACTCCATGTTATGCATGCCTGGGAGTGATTTGGTAAACTTCCTTTGTACTGACTCAATCCTGTCAATATCCTTGAGGAGATTGGGAGACCAAACTTGGCTAGCGTACTCAAGTAATGGACGGACGTAGACCTTGAAGGCCCAAAGCCTGGTATGAAGATTCCCTGAGTTGAGACAGCGACGCACCATGTAGGATCTACGGCTGGCCGCAGTAGCGATAACGTTGCAGTGTGTGGTGAACTTTAAGTCGGGCTGGAACCAAACACCCAGATCCCGGAAGTTACCAAACGTTTCATTAAGAATCTCATCACCCAGGCAGAAGGTATGGGGGACACGCCTTCTGCCCAAGGCAAAGCTATGACATTTCTCCGACGATAAGGGAAGCTGCCAAGTGACGGACCAATCATGGACTGAATCGATACTTCTTTGTAAAATTAAATCGTCAGGTGAGATAAGTGGAGCGTGGAGTTTTAAGTCGTCGGCGAATTTTTCTTGGGAGACGGCAGTTTCAGGACATTGGAGGTCATTCAGAAACAGAAGAAAAAGTAGTGGTCCCAAAACAGAACCCTGTGGCACGCCGCTAATGACAGCCGAAAGTGGGGATGACTCACCCTCAACAATTACACTTTGGGTGCGACCCATAATGAAAGCCGAGATCCATGCTAGAAGCTCACCATTAAATCCTGCAGACCTCAGTTTAAGTAGTAACTTGGAATGCACCACAGATTCAAATGCCTTTTTGAAGTCAAAGAGGATGACTTGAGTGCAAATACCGACATCAAGGCCCTCGGTCCATTTATCGAGTGCAAGTAAAAGTTGGTGGACCGCAGATCTTCCTGGTAAAAAACCAAATTGGTCATTTAGAAGTATATTGTGCTTATTAATGTGATGCATCATTTCGTTACGAATGAGGGATTCCATGATTTTACAAGGGACACTAGTAAGGGATATTGGGCAGTAATTTTGTGGTTTGGCAGCATTACCCTTTTTAAAGATAGGTACTACAATAGCAGTGGACCAATCAGTAGGCAAAATTCCGGTTTTAAAAGAAAGGGAAAAAATCTGTTGCAAAGCGGGAGCCACATGATCGCCAATTTGATGGTAAAAAAAGGATGAGAAACCATCAGGGCCAATGGAATGACTGGGTTTAAGGCGGCGAAGTGCAGCCCGGACTTCGGCCAGCGTGAAAACCACATCAGAACAGCAACATGTGGTGGAGCTGGTATCAGAGTCAAAACGTATAGGTGAAAATCCATCGTCGATAATACCATGTTTGGAGAATTCGGAATTGAAAGCTGCAGCTTTCTCAGAGGGTGATGTTAAAAGCTTTCCATCGACAATTAGGGGTGGCATAGTGCGAGAAGATTTAGACTTAAGACGGTAGAAGCGGAAGAGGGCTGCGAGACTGCCTTCATTCAGTATTTTTGTTTCGAGCTCAGTGAAAAGCTTAGTTACACAAACCGAATATGATTTCTTGAGGGTTGAGTAAGTATGTTGGTTTGCTGGTGACCGATTATCACGGAGTTTGCGCCAGGCGACGAGTTTTTTCCTCCTAAGATCAGACAACTCCTTCGACTGAACCACTCCTCTATTACGGTAAAATGTCGAGGCTTTTGTGCAGCGCGCGGTAAGTTTACGGATCACATTTAAGAAATGATTCCAAGAAGACTGCACATCTGCATAGCCTGCGAGTTCAGCTCTCCAGTTAAGTTGGTCCTAAAGTTCTCGCAGAAGTGTGAATGCAGCATGCAGCATGTATTTTTGTAATCATTGTACTTTGTATGTGCACATTTAAATGCATTTCCTCCCACGTTAAATGCATTTCCTCCCACGTTATATTTCAGGGTATTACTATTCATCCTAATGATGGCTTTGGACAAATTTTGGCAAAAGAAAGTATTGGGATTGAAATAACGTTTGCACCTCAGTGTGCAATGCCGTACAAGTTTAATATAACTTGCAAAACAAATTTTAATAGGTATGGACTGGAGTTGCTCGCATACATATATGGTATAGATGTTGCTTTTGAACTTCATTACAAAAAAAAAAAATCTTTACTTTCAGAACATTTATATTGAAATGCAAAGCTGTAGCACTTGTCCCACTTGCATACTTTAGTGCAAATCACATCAAATTTGCAGCAACAGCATTGAATTTTACTAGTTTTACTACAATTTACATCAAAACAATGAAGTCTTGTCAAAAAACGGAAGCTTCTAGTGATTTGAGCCTGCCTATTACTTTCAGTTTTAATATTGAACCAGACGCTCTATTTCAAATCACTCCAATGGTTGGCACAATAGAGCCAGGAAAGGTGATTTATCCATTTGTTTTCTTTACGTAACGTTGCCTAAAATAATTAGTACTGAGGGAGGCTTTCACCAGTTGGGTAATCTCGTATTCTATGCAAACCTGTATTGGTAATTTTTCTTTGCAGCCACAAAAACTATCAATTGTTCTGAAGCCTCTGATAAGGGAAAGTGAGATTGGGGAGAAGGCAGTAGAACTTCTCATGAAGCATCCTCGTTCTTCTGGGCGCCACACTACAGAACCACTCAGTCCGTCAATTGGGGAATTTAAGGTAGGATTGGTACAATAAATAGTGAAAATCAACATATTTCAATGTTTCCTTATGAAATTATTGCATTAATTTTCTTTTTTATAGCCGACGAAAATATACATTACCTGAATTTATAGCACTTCCCCCTTTGAGCATTGATTTTCCCCTAGAAGTTGTCTTCCCTGCTGGGTTCGTATTGTACTGCGCATGACGGGAAGCGGGCGAGCCTTTATAAGCTCGGTGCAGCAGATCAAATGCCATCTTTCTCCTAGGGCGTCCACCGAGTGTGGTCACCCGTGAGCTCTCCCCGTTGATCCTCATCCTTCCAGTCTTCGATCCTACGCCGTTCTACGATCCTCGATCCGCCTCACACCGCAGGCTTCATGACTTTCCATTTTTGTCTGCTGCCTCGGCTGGCTCTGGGACCCTAACCCAATTTGAAGGTATATCCACCTGCTCTGCGGATCCGCTCCTACTAGAGGCTCTTGTCCCCCTTGCGAACTTGATCCCTCCATGTTTCATGGGAGTGTCAACAACGTCAAGATCCTCCTCAAGGATCGATCCGCCGACGTTCACCATGGATCCATCAACAGTTTTGCACAACGCCGGCCCCTTTGATTACCGGCAGGATTGGTGGACTCAGTCCTTAAGCAATTGTATCCTTCACATACGTCAGACTCCATTGCTCAAACCCCCTCACAACCTTGTTAGGGATGCGCTCTTGCTTCCTTCCAGGGCGGTTTACACGCCGTTCCGGGTAGGCAGAACACGGTCCGTTTTCACTGCTCAATAACGATCCGCCCGACAACCATCCGCTTGTCAACAACCCAATTAACTACGGTCCACCTAACACAGCCTGGTCTACCATTCCTCTTCACCGCCCTCATTATCCCCCGGTCCTCCTGTTACAGGAAGAAACAGGGAAGGGGGTGGGTGGGGGGGGGGGACTGATCAGGATAACCTTCTGTCAGACAGACGTAGCTTCCTTCGACACAAGAATTGGATGTCCCCACACCCTGCTCCGCAGATTTATACCTAACTACGTTGCTACCCACTGCGCATTGGTCCTGCGCAGCCTCTCTGGATTTAGCTACGCCACCTACCCACTGGTTGGGGTGGGCCGCCTCTCACAGAGATCTTGCGACCGGCCAGCAGTCAACGATGAGTTGGCATCTCTCGATCCTTCCTCCTCCTCCTCCCTACCCTTGCTCCGAAGACGGAAAAAAAGGGGGGGGGGGGCACTTCATCTTATAACAGGCCCTAAGCCGTACTATTGATCCTACTGTCCGCCACAAAATCCCTCTGGGATTCTTCTTCCACAGTACTTGCGGTTACTCAAGCCCTTTCCAACATTTTCATGACAGTTTTGTGATCCGCCCAGCAGCCTTATTACTTGCTGCTCCTCCGATCCTCACTAACAACAGCGATCCTCTCATCGAACCTTTGTCCACTTGTGCCCTTCGATCCTACCAAGCCTTTCGACTCTCGGTCATCACCCCTTCGACATCTCCTTCGGCTGTACTTGGCTTCTAGTTCCTGCTTGGCTTGGCTTCCGGGACCCGTCTTGCCCATACTAGCCCGTCCATCACCCGTTCCCGGTTTGCCGAGACCTCTCCTAACTTTCCCTTAGACAATCCGACAAGAGAAAGGGATCCGATCCTGATCCTCCCGTCATCAATCACCATCCCGTTCCGCTCCCCACACTCCTCAAGGGGAATGTTCAGGATGCCTTTGGCTGGATTACACCTCTGTCATTTGTTGTTTACACAACGATCCGTCTCGGCCTCACCCATCCTCATCAGACAGATTCACGATTTACACCCTTCCTCCTTACTGTACCTTCCCAGCATCACCCCCAGCATCACCCCTCCTCCTTACTGTACACGAAGTGAGGGGAGGCAGGGGGACGTGTCACCACTCCGACTGCTGTCTGCTCCGCGGGTCAACTGCTGCGTGCTTCACCAGTATTGCTACGCGCTGCGCCTGCTATTAGTCGGTCGTCCACATGCTCTAAGGCCACGAACCATGGATACGCTTGTGCTAACAATGATCCGCTCGGCATTATCCTACACTCCTATTTTCTTGGATTCTATAGCTACACTCCGCACACCCCACTTAATTCCAAGCCTACACCTTACTCCACGATCCCACAAATTCGGGGAACAACACGCGATCTGCTGATCCGTCCAGCATGCTCCTTGTCCCCGGTCCCATTAAGGACGTTCCGCATCTGACTTAAAAGTCTCGAGTTGTCAACAGTGTATACCTCAACCAATCCGATACAGCTAATAGCCATCTCTTTCTGTCCAAATCTTTGCTCTGCTTCTGACTCCCCTCCTGTCCTGGTGGGCTCCAAGCCTCCTTTCATTCCCAGCATCACACCGCTTCACCGTAACTCGCCGATCCCTCATTCGATCCTCTTCTCCAAGTCATGCCGCTCGGTCCTAAAAGGTCCCCCTGTTTTTCTACCATCAAGTCTACAGCTCCTCTTTCACCAGCTCCACTTCCGGGATCATGGATGAAGACATATGTCAGTCTGCCCTCAGACTCTGTCTCGCCACAACGTTTAACGATTCTTGCAAAAACCGATCCTCCCCCTCATGCCTCAATCCAAAGGAAGGGGAGGCGGATTCGATCCACCAATCATCGACGATCCTCTATCACACTCCTCCAGCACCAGTGTCTCCAGCTGCACTGTCGGGACTGCTGTCCAGGATACTACACGGGGACGTTCAGGACCAGCCTCGCACTTTCTACCCTTCGTCACGGTCCTCCTGGTCTGATCCTCCGGGAATCCACCTCAGTTACTCCCATGCAATACTGATAGGGTAGGAAACCTGATCCTTCCACTATTGCCAACCACTTCTTCTGCGCATATCAAGTAATCCCACGCCTAAACTCCTTGTCCCTTACGATCCCGTCTAAACTTTCACCGTCAAAGCTCATAGCCAGCACGATCCTCACCGGCGGTGCAGGACCTGCCTCACGCCGCATCATCAACATCACCTTATAACGACACATCAGCTATTACACGGCGATCTTTCATTCCCAACGCCGTTCCTCCGATAGCTACTCCAACTCCCTCAATAGCAACTTTCCACCAACAGTCTCCTCAGCTATCCATCAACATATTCATCTTCTAGTGTTTATGTTCTCATGTCTTGCTGGCAACATACTGCTATCCTCTCCAAAAGGACTCCGTCTTCACTTGTCCTACATGCCGCTATCTATCAATGACTCGCCCACGCCGATGCTACTCACGATCCTCTGGGGCCTCATTGCCCTTCACCCTAGATGGTTCCAACACATGCCTACCCTCACAACTCGTATTTTTTTAGGTATCGGCTTGACCTAACATAAACATCTGCATCCTCCAGTAAGTCGGCACTACACTGCCGCAGTGACTCCTTCAGCCTCGGCTACTTTACACGAGGATCCTAACCCGTGGTCCAGCCTTTACAATTAAGCTATGGACTATACGTCCTCATGTCTTACTTTACTCCTAACACGCCGCTTTCTGTCACCACGCCCACGCCACTGCTACTCGCAATCCTTTTGGGCGTCCTCAATCCTCGTCTACCTACGTAGTTCCAACACACGCCTATCCTCCCATCTCTCATTTGAGGTACCGGCTTGGCCCGCATAAACACTAACTGTGAAGCTTCTCAAGCCCTTTTCCATCACACCTTTAAACCACTCCGACCCGTGCCACCTTCACCATCTAGTAACGCCGCCAGCTCTACCGATCCGCCTCTCCCAACATTAACGATCACTACAGCTGCACAAGTTTCGTCAACCCCTACTACAAGAAAAGCGATCTCTTTCTTAAATATCTGCTTTATACCTTGTGCCCCAAGGTGTAGGAAACCCTGTTGCGACTTCTCCAAAAAAAAAAAAAAAAACCTAACACAGACTGTATCCTGCTGTATCCTGCGTTCCTGTGTTGGATCGCATCCCCAATCTCTCACTAAATAGCCTATCTTTTTCGACCAGCGTGGAAAACTGCTCCTACTAGCCGACCTGTTTTTACATAGGCAATTGGTTGGGATATACAGGGTTGTCTTCACCGGGACTTGTTCCTGGGGATGCTGGCTCGTATTGCGGGTACTCCGAACCTAGTCCTCCTCCTGGATGACGAAGTCTGCTAGAAATTCAGCTAATGTACATTTTCGTTGGCTATAAAAAGACTAAAATACCAGGCCATGCACCTTGTTGATTTTAGTTTTTATTGTGTATACGAAAATATACATTACCTACAACCAGAGTCGGACTGGGTAAGAAAGAGCGCCTGTGCCATTTACCGATAACCAGGGAGAGGCGCCATGTGTTTTACAGGAAACTCTGATAAAGTGATGGTGCATCCAACCGTGTAGGGGTTCGGGGAAGCGCTCTAA
This sequence comes from Lithobius niger, assembly GCA_023313725.1. Classification (NCBI taxonomy): domain Eukaryota; kingdom Metazoa; phylum Arthropoda; class Chilopoda; order Lithobiomorpha; family Lithobiidae; genus Lithobius; species Lithobius niger. The sequence continues at coordinate 25,328 of JAHWFP010029170.1, forward strand.
TTAAGTTCCCCAAGTAGAAGCAAAGTCCGGGGTCGAGCACAAGATGCTTTGCTTATTTTCACATTCTGTCGTCATTCCGGGCTTCGGAGCGCATTCTTCAACACACATTTAATATCCCCCGTATGCAGTTTTTCGAAATTTCGAGGGGGGGCGGGCGGCCCGGCCGGGGGGGGGGGGGGAGTTTAAAAAATGCATTAAAAACACAAATAAAGGGAGGGAGAAGAAAGAACGGAATTATTTGTGCCTAAAAGGAAAAGTCCTCAGCGGATATGGACTCCAAAACCATTCATTAATTTTTGCGGAAAAAAAATAGATTACCAAAGGGGCGCCGAAAGTATGGCACCAACGGCACTATGGCCAGTCCGATCCTGCCTACAACCTGCCCATTCTTCCCTAGGTTCTAGGGGTTAGGAGAAAGATCGCATTTGATCCGCTGCGCCAAGCTCAAAAAGGCTCGCCCGCTTCTGGTCATGCGCAGTATAATACGAGCCCAGCAGGGAAGACAACTTCTAGGGGAAAATCAATGCTCAAAGGGGGAACTGCTAGAAATTCAGGTAATGTTTATTTTCTTATAGGCAATAAAAACTAAAATCAACCAGGTGCAGGCCCTGGTATTAAATAGTCTTTTTTACATTGTCTGGGTCAGACAAAATACATTTACGTGTTAAAATGTTTACCACTGATTTTAGTGTTGTTTTGGAAGTACCCACGGCTTGCTTTCTGTCTGATTTTGCAGTGTCTTAAAAGAGTGGCACTTAGAGTAGGGTTTAACAAAAATTGAACAGAGCCCAAAATTAGAAAGTAACTGATGGGTTTTCTTGTTAAGTTTACGAAGGTTGCATATACACGGTGATTCTTAAAATGCCGAAAAATATGCCTGAATGATACAACCTAACATAAACTTAACATAAACTTGGGTGTAATCGTGCGACCATCAGTTTATTAGGTCTTTTATAAGCCCGCATTTTATTGACCTATTTTTCATTACTTTCTCTGTATACAGGGTGAAGCAACTAAAGTGTTACGAGCTGATATCCTGTGAAAGGCTAATAAGAGAATAATAATGATAGAAATGCAATAATGGGTGTGATGGGGTACATTTACACAAGAAAAAGGAATGACCTTGAATCGATATTTCAAGGTTATCCTCGTGTTATCTTCCAAACGAGATACGATACGGCAAAAATGTAAATTCGAAAGTTGGACGCAAGGATACAAATCAATATGACTAACAAAAAAAAAACCGCATTCAAAATCGGATAATAAATAAAATAGTTACGATGATGTTTAATAGCTAACTCTGAACATGCTGGTTGCACTGTAGTGAAGCCAACTGCCAAGAAGTTGGTTGCACTACAGTGCAGCCAGCATGTTCAGAGTTAGCTTTTAAAAGGTTCTCCAGAGATGGAAGTTGTTTTTAACGTAAAAATTAAGAGTGGTGGAGGATGTTTCAATCTGAAAAGTAATTAAATGGTTAGTGCACGAAAACACAGGGTCTGTCTAATTAAATGGTTCTCAAGAGCTGCAAGCAGCTCTCTCAGTACATGGAAACAACCGCTCTGTCTAATTAGATGGTTTTTAAGAGATGGAAGATGTTTTTAGCCTAAAAATTAATTAAACAGTTCTCAGTACATGGAAAAGACGACTAGACGACTACTTTTTTGAGTATTGCCTCTGCAATAAAATCATAAGAAAAAGACATTTTTCTTTGGAAAAATAGCATTAAGCAATTGTTCTCATTTGTAGAATCCTCCTTACTGTGTCATTAACGGAGTCTTGCGCGCTATTTATTGGATTTTGGTATTTAACAATTTCCAGTTCTTGTTTGACTGCCGTGTGCTCCTTACATCATCACTCTGGCGTATCTCTAGAGTTTTAAGTCTTAAGTTCTTCTGCCTTAAGGCCATTCGCCTGTTTAGTCTCAAAGGTGGTGTCATGCTTCGCAATAGCAGAAGCTAATGCGTCGTCAAGATCCATTGAAATAATTTTATTATTTTGCAACACAGCTTGCAAAACCATCACACTGTCTGAAATCACTCTCAGTTAAGCCAAATTAGGAACGGGCTGCTTTCAGATCCTTGTTCCTAATTCCGTCAATTACGTCATTAAGAGAAGCCATTGTAGCTTGTTAAAGTTAGATTTAACATTTTTTTTTAAATGAAATTGCAAAATTCATTTTAAAGTCAAGGAACTTAACCCTATATACATTAATTTTTTTCGACGTGCGCTGCTATTCTGCGCGTATTTATTTTGTTATGATGGTGTCTGCGATGTTGGCTTACCCACAATACTCTTACGGGAAAGATGAACGCTGTTATAAAATACGCTGTTATAAATAATCCCATCATTTAAACAAAGTGCGACACATCAACAGGCTAATTAATAAATAGAAAAAGTATTTTCTCTTTAAAAACATCATTAATTTTCGTACTGTGAAACGCCATAATGTCAACAAACTTGGAAAAATTCCGGAAAAAAATTTACCGCACACTTTCACAATCAAGACAACAGCTTCGTCCAGCGAACTGGAGTGGAAAATGTAAAAGGTCCGAGCTATATCCTTGAGGCCCGAAGAAGATAGCAGCTCAAGCTATCGAAAATTCGCTGGACGAAGCTGTTGTCTTGATTGTGAAAGTGTGCGGTAAATTTTTTCCAGAATTTTTCCGAGTTTGTTGATATTTCCTCTTTGCCTTGTCATTGTTGTAGCTTGCAAATAAATCAATCAGTTGCATATTAGCGGTGGCCGGCATTGAATGTACATCTACTGATTGTTGTAAGCCAGGAGGGCAACTGCTTACCCGCCGCCGCCTGCTCGCCTGCTGCTTGCCTGCCGCTGTTTTGTACAGCCCTCCTACTGCATGATCTTAACACTGCAGCCCCGTATTACAATGCACTTTCGTTACTTCTGCTCATCCAGTCCAACAGTGGTCTTTGTTACAGCTGTTATCACCTAATGCTTGTTTACTGTTTGAATCGTCAGTCCATACGTAATAATCCACATTGCTTGGGCGCAATTCTCTTAGAGGATAACGCGTATGACGGGCGGCCATCTTGAATGGCTCGCAAATTGCTACCCCTTGAGAATGAGAGTGCTTCTTCAGGTGGACTTTTGAATGCAATGAGAAAGAAAGCCGGAAGCGAGAAAAAGAAAAGGAGCGAAATACGGAGGGAGGAAAGAGAAAAAGAACAGGGGCCGAAAGTGGTACTCGCACATCTTAAAGGGGTCAGTGAACCGATTAAGCGTGTGTAAAATTGGACAAGTGTGGCTTCACTATGTACTTTAAAAACACAGATAACATAAAAAAACTGACGAAAGGAAGAATGATAAAGAAGAGGCAACAGAAGGAGGAATGCTGAGGATGACACAGAAACTGGAAAACGAAGAAAGGATTGGAGGAGTGAAGAATGTTCGTGAAGGCTTCTACAAGATACCATGCAGAGACTGCGATGCCGTCATATAGACGAGGAAGGAAATCCGAACGAGAATGGGGCAGCACATGGCCAATGTGAGAAACCAAAAAGAAGACAACGCCATCGTAGCTCACTACATAGTCAAAGCTAGTATTGGGTGGGAGAAAGCTGAGGCGCTTGTGACGTCGAATTCTGAGATGCTTAGAATCAACGCTGCGTGAAATTTGACTGCATGAAATTGGAGGTGTTTCCTAATGAATATCCAAGGGCCAACATTTCCCCGAGTCAAAAATGTCATTGGGAGAAACCTGAAGTAACAGCTTGGCAAGAAGTGGCAGCTAGATGAGCTAGTGATAATGCTACCCACAAAATACGGGAAGGCCATGAGGAGCGTTGGTTACAAATTCGAAGCAGACGTCGATGTAAGAGCACACGGAGGCCAACAACTTTTGTCGAAGTGCCTGAAGAAGATGGCAGCCAGCCACTGAAAATTAGCAAGACATAGATAGTGTTATCGTTGTGAAAAATGAGCGGTAATTTTCAACATAATTTTCGAAATTATGACTCAAATTCAAGTGCACTAACCAGGACAAATGATCAATCGCTGATCAGTTAGTCTCCCTCCTTCCGTTTACAGTAAACACAGTTAAACTCGTTGTGGTTGTAGATCCGAACGATTATTGAGCGGCATTCACGCAGACTGGTTGTTGAACAGTGTATGGGTTTACAGATGAAAATTAGCATTCACATCCGGCATCATGGGAACAGCAAACCGCTCTGGATTTGGTCCAGGTTTTGAGTTGTTTGCTTCTAGGTGTAGATTACAAAACTGGCATAGTAGTATGGCAAACGGAAAAAATGGGAGGTGTGCAGGTGCAACTCTGCTGGCATCCCACCGCTGCCACCAGTCCATAACAGCGGCTGCTACGACCGGCGGTGTTCTAACAGACGCTGTACTCTGGTGTTTCAGTTGCGGTTTACTTCAGTTTTCGTAGTTAAGCGACTTTTGACTTTGGTATCAAGCATAGCAGTTACTACTACCCGAAGAGAGATCGATAATTCTAGGCCTGGGCTTTTAAGTAAACTAGGTTCAAATTGGTCTAACTGCTACCACGGAAGAAATCAATCGACACCGGCAGTCGCAAGCTAAGCTAATAAAATCATGTAGGTTTGACCCTTTTAGGCCTAAGCGACGATATATCGTCGTCTCAAAACAGCTACGAAGGAGCCTAAATGACGATATGTCGTTCGCTGAGTTCTACGCCCTGTTAAAAAAATCCAATTGCGTATGTCGGAGGGGTAATTTTGATTGAATTAGGTATTTTGGAAAGTGTATTTTCGGTTAATTTCAGTTAATATAATGTAATATCATCTTTTCATTACCTTAATTGATGTTATTGTTGGCATCGTCGCCAAAATTGACGTGAAATTGCGTGTTGTTTGCTGAAAATAGCTCTTGGTTCAAACAACCATATCTCCTGAACGATGCAACGTACAGCCGCCATCTTGGTTGCGTTCAAGAGAGGGGAATCCCATTTTTCCAGTCCGCGAAAAATGATGTCATGAACTCCTACGACACTGGCTGTATTCATCAAATGAAATGTACCGTTTCAGCAGCCTTTGTTTAAACTCTTCGGCATCGCGAGCGCTGATTGGTTCGTTCTCAGTACTCTTCGGCCGTTCACTAGTGACGTCACGCGAAGCGAATCAAGGTTGCATCCATTGGCGCGTCGCTTGGCAGGCAGCCGGTTACAATGGCGTCCTACGGGAGTGAGCTTTCTACGATGGTGAATATTGTGAAAATATTAAAACATTAACTTTAAACATTTATTTTTGTAGTAATAAAACATAAAATAATGGTTTCGGAAGTAATAACAGGTGTTGTGACGGAAGAATATCCAGGGGATGTTATCATTCCGAGCATTGTAAGTTGAACTTTCGTTAACGCTGTTAATGTTGTCAAACTTCAGGATTTTTTTAATAATGAAAACGTACGACGATGGTACCAATTATATTTCTGGTCAATAATTTACAATATAATTTTACATTCGCTAATTTTTATACTCCTAGAACACATAGTTTTTTTTTAATTACAATTTACTTTCGTGAGGCATGCAACTTGTTCATGGCAGCCATGTTCGGCCATAGGCTTTCGAAAATTGGCGTAGGCCTAAAAGGGTTAAACAAATAAGTTCAACTGTTTCAACAATAAATTCTTGGTTTCAAACAGCAAGACGCAAGAGTTTTTTATTTTAACTCCAAAAGCAATTTGACATACGGTATTTACAAAAGTCTCGGAATTCGTTCAGTAATTTACAATTCAGAATAGAAGTGTTCAGTTTATAGTAACGTATATCCTGTTCAAAATAATGTACATATCGGCTAATTCAATTTTGATTATGAATATTTTCTTGGAAATATCAATTAACAAACAATCGGAAACTGTAGTTTGCATGACACTAAAAACCTTCACCATATTACTGCATACATGATCGCAAAGAGCTTAAGAAAGATGAAAACCAATTGCTTCAAAATAACACCACGCAAGGAATCAAAGTGATTTTGATTAGAATTAACTCAAGGGTTAATAATAAACACATACAGCTGGATTTTTAGAAAGGTACCCTTAGAACCTTGACACCAGAAATTAAGAGTGCCGAAAGCTATTTCCTCGTTAAAGTAACAAGAAAAATAATTTTAACTTTGAACTAAAATAATTTAAAATGGTGGCCTAAAATTAAACTTTCAAAGTTAAACTAAACACGGTCTACTATCTTCAATGCCCGGCATGGCATGGCGCCTCTGAAGAACATCCTTGACCTCTAGATGAGTGTAGTGACTTAAGGCTTTGTGTCTGAGCGACGAACGTTTGAACGACCCTTTTGGCTTTTATGCTGGCCAAGAGGATCCAAGAACAATAGTGAGAGAGCGGACCAAATCAAAGACTGGGCTGGCAGGCTACTGATTTTTCTCAACCTGCAATTTGTGTTTGTTCAGGCGCTATCTCCATCCCGCGTGCCTACGAGCGTTGAAGTGAGTTATCATGGAGGCGGGGTCCTTCGGTTCTTCTTGATCCCGAGCCCTGCCACCGTCTCATGAATCACCGCCATCTCCTTCTTGAGCATTGGTCCTTGCTTCCGATCCCAGGGACCCCCAGACTGCCGGTTCCCTTCCCCTGCTTTCCTCGGTCTTCCACTGTGTCGCCCGTCGCTCCGAGATGTGACCCGGCCATCAGTCCTGCAGTCTGTTCTTTCCCAGGCCCTTCCGTTCCTACTGGACCGCCTTTGCTTCCGTCCTCTCTGGACTCCCCGGGTGACATTTCGCCGTGTCTTCTGTGCTTAGAACTTTCTTCGGTTCCGACCGTGATCTCGTCTACCGCCAGATCTCCTTCATCTGGCCTCCGGTCCCTGGAATTTTTATGATTAGTGCCTCGTTCACCGATGCTTCTTTCCAGCATTCATGTTTCTATTCCGGGTATTACGCGTCTTCTGCTGTGTCCCGCTTCCACCGCTACACCTGTTACCTCTCCTGGGCGTGAACATGTAGCATCAGCGCCGTGCTACATGTTTTTCTTTCATAAAAAAAAGAGAATTTATGCCTACACCTAGTACACGAATCAACTGTAAAAGTGCTACGTTGTTTGAAGCAGGCGATAGTTGCGGATCTGCATCTGTGATGTAATGTCTCCAGTCTTCTCATCAGTCCTCAGGCTTCTGTGACGATTGGTTCCATTGTCCCCTTTCGGCTCTTCACTTCAGGACTGGCATCTGAACACCTGCCGTGTTTCCTGCAGCATGCTAGTCTTTAATCTCCTTCACGGCTTCTGTTGAATTTCCTTCCACGACCTTTCTCTTCTACCCTCTTTTCCTCTAAGAATGGCGACATCGATCTGGCTCTTCCTCGTACCGCACAAACAAGCCAGCTTCGGATTGCGATTCCTATACTCCGTACGCGATTTGTAAACTGGGCGTGGCTCGCGAGCAGCTTGATTGTAGCGTACTTTTTCCCAGAGTCGGTGTGCCTTGTGGCTATCTATAGACCGCATCAAGGCTTGTCTGTGCGTGATCATGGTTTTGTTATTTGATGCTAATTTTTTTTAATGTCGACTTTTTAAAATTTTTTTTATTACAGGCCTTCTCCATCATAGGGAATCGGGGAAATCGACAACAAATAAAAAATATTGGGGGGGGGAGGTATAAGATAAATTTCAGGCTGAATTCAAAAAAGAGAAAATGCTTTTTTTCTTACCCGAATATCATTTTAGCCTCGGTTTTCTTTCCACTTACTGTTATAATTTCCGACTCAGGCCATTTCAGCAGTGGAGTAAATAAGGATGGTGGAGTAAAAGGGCTCCCCCCCCCCACCCTAATATCGTGCCATGGGGCATAAAATTTTTGGAAAAATATATTTATTTACTATTTTCTTTAAAACATTCGCCACTGCCTTTTGGGTATTTCTTCTCTCTTTCCCCGCCCCCCCCTCCCTTTTTGTATTTTGTGTCAGACGGTAATAAATGTAAAAAACACGTAGGTTTTAAGTTTTAATTCATTGTGGAGCTAAAAAAAAAAGTTAAGGAAGGAAGTGTGTTCTACCGTTGTGAATGTTATAACAATTTATTTTTGAAACAGTACACATTTCAGATCTTTTCATTTTTGGTGGTTGTGAAAACAACCGTTTGTATAGATCTGAGAAGAGCTGTTTGTTCACAGCCAAGCTAGGGGGCTGCAGAAAGTGAGAAAAAAATTCCAGTTTGGAAAAGAAGCATGCCATCTTTAACAAAACCATCCTGGCTGTCGGTGTGTAGCAAAATGAGTCTTCGGCCCTTTCCGATCGGAATAAGGCGACCAACCAAGCCGTCATTTGCGCTGTCAGCTGTGAGTCCGGTGCGCCTTTTCTTTAGCTGCCATTGGCGTTCGCGCCCGTGACGTTCATTCACCCAAGTTTCATCCAAATAAATAAATACTGCAATGAGTCGGATTACTTCTTAAATGTCGTACCTAACGTAAAAATCGGCGACGCTGGGCAACAATTTCTGGACGATTTTATTTAAAATTTCTAATGTTGCATTTTCCGTATTTCATCCCAAGTTTCTTTTTCATGGTTAAATGCCACGGAAGTTCTCCTATCTTTAAATCCAATCTTCGATTTGAACTTGGCCAAAACATTATCAAGATTTGGATAATTACCTTCTCGGTGACTTTCAGTTATTGCTGTTCGAGCGGCTGACAGTTGAAAGTCGTCCAAGCTTGTTACCGTTGGCGCCTTTGGCCGTTATTTCGCTGCTGTTATGAACCGCGGAACTGTAGCGTCTGCTGCGGCTGGCCAGGAGTGGCACTTGTTTCGGCGAGTAGTTGCGCGCCTTCAAACACAACTTAAAGAAACCTTTGTTGCATCTGACGTTTCTTGGGAAACGGCGTTCTTGCTCTTTGTTGGTTCCTTGCTTCGCAAATAACAATAGACATTCCAAATAATTTCCCTAGTTGGCTGTGTGCCTGTGAATCATTTTACCTCTTTTCCCGATTGAAGACGCGTTAATAGACGCCATTTTGTGACTGTTGTACTGGCGGTTTTTTTACCCATGATGCTAGTCGTTGTGTTGTACTGGAGTGGACAATCGATATTTTTTTAAAGCCACGCCCAGTTTACTAATCGCATACGGATTATAGCATTGTCATATGCCTCTTGACAGATGTCTTCTTTCTGGTTTCATGGTCTCCTTCCGGCGGTTCCCCTCCTGCTCTTCTGGCTTGCCTTATTTCCATTACGTGGTGTTCCGTGTACGATAACGCAGAACAAAGGGGGGGGGGGGGCAGACCATATGCAGCAACCAGCATTTTGTCGGCCTTGGTATCACGTTTTTACATTCTGGTATGCAGCAAGCTTTCACCAACCCGTCTGGTCCGGGTTTTGGCTTTTTCCCTCGGTATTTTACAAGTTCCTCTCCTCTTCTATCCTACAAGTCCATTTTGGCCTCGGCGATCCTCTGCCCCATGCCGTTTCTGCCCTCTTTTCACCCATAGATGGCTCTACCAACCGGTTCCTCTTTCCGCCGCATTGGCTCTGTTGCCCGCTACTGACGTCATTTCTTCTGGCGCGACACTAAGCTTTTGTTCTCTTTGTCTCCGGCTGTGTTGTCGTTCCGCCATTCCTTTTGCCTTTGATTTGTCATAATGTCATCAGATTCGGACACGTCGGAAGAACCTCTGCCCCCTAAGAAATACCCCGATCCAGTTTCATTTGGACTGTGGATGTATCGGTTTCTCTGGGATGACTTCACGTTTTGACCCGCATCTCTGTTACCAGAATCACAGGTTCTGCTACTGGACTAACATTAAGTGCAGTGTATGTTCTGACTATTTCCCCCACGAAGTGAAAAATTATCCAGCATCGACAAAAGGATCGAGGTAATGCTCTGAGCGTCGGCCCTGCCAGCAAGCCGCGGAACTGGCTGGTTCCTCCGAAATGCAACCCTCCCCCTTCACACGGGTAAAGTGTAGTCCTGCACCTACTTCATTGTCACGCTCTGTTATTTCGGCTGATATTCTTTCTGTGGCCGGCCGTCAGGATTTTCGTCCAAAGACCTTGTTCAACGTCGGCAACCGGTCAAGAATACAGGATTGCGCATTAAAACTGTTCAGCCTGCTTTTTCTTTGGCAAGCCCCATCGCGTCTCACAAGACTGTGCTTTATTCATCTCGTTCACCTTTACTCTCAGTTCCGGTACCATCGATCCAGTACACTTCTACTCGTGCTCAGCCTTCACAGACGGATCTCCGCTTCTTCGTGCACCCGGATTAGCCTCGCCTATATCGACTTCCCCTGCATCGGTTCTGGCCCCTTTTCCCTCTGCTTCAGTTCACCGTGCAGCATTAACCCATGGTTTAATCTGTCTGTCCGGGACATGGATGTTGACTCTATAACATACATTTTGTTTTGAAAATGGCAGAAGTTTTCTCCGCGGACTTTCTGCTCTTCGAGATGCAACTCGAGGGCTTCCTGAGCTTCAGGCTACAGCGGCTTCGAATGTGATGCTTGCCAACGAGCTGGGAAAGGTATAAACCAAACTTCGATCTTTCTGCGTAAATTACACGATGCTTTGCAGAAAGAAGGTTAAAGGAATCGCTCTAGAGTTCCGTGTGCTCCCATAGGAACCGTCTCCTTTTTTTATTATTCAAGATTCATGACGCCGCGAAGGAGCCCTATTCACTTTTCCACTTTCAACTGGACCCGGTTTGTGCAACTGATTCACCGGATCTGTAACTATGATTCCTCGCTGACAAGATTTTCTGACGTTGAAGGATTTTGCACGACTCTACTGTTTCATCCTTTTCCCTGTGCTGGGATATCATCCACGGACTGCGATTCTGCCTCTTTCTCGAACTTCATTGAACTAAACTTGTCCCGATTCCATTTTGCGATTCCTGGCAGCTGCGCTTCGTCCTCTTTGTTCATCTGGATTACACTCCTTTCCAAGACTAGGCCGCCTTCTTCGGTCACCACTTCACACACTATAGGTAAGATGATTTTCATTATTCAGCATGTGTCTCTTTCCTTGGCCCACGGTGACGATTTCTTCGCTGCCTTGTCTCTACTATCGATTTACTCGTCCTGTTCCGTTCCACCTACCGTTACGTACACTTCCACCAGCCACCGGAATTAGGTGCGAAATATATCGTCGTAACCAGGACACGTTCCTTGGGCGGCCAGCTCGTAACAAGGGTACCGTCAACCTTGGCCGACCACCTATTTGACGAAGTCTGCTAATGTAAAATCAGGTAATGTTTATTTTCGTTGGCTATAAAAAGAGTAAAATACCAGGTCTGACCTAGTTGATTTTAGTTTTTATTGCCTCTACGAAAATATACATTACCTCTACCCGCCCATGCTTCCCCTGTAAAGGATCAAGGTTTCTGGGAGAGGAAGAAAGATGAAGTCCGGACCGCTGTGCCGGCTCCATTTAGGAGGCATGTGCTCGCGCATGCGCGGAGAAGGGGAAGGTTACGAGCACGGCAGAGAAAATAACTTTTCAAGCTAGGGATAAGAGCTCCAACTTGGGAGGGGGGGGACTGCTAATGTAAAATCAGGTATTTTCGTATAGGCAATGAAAACTAAATCAACCAGGTCAGACCTGGTATTTTAGTCTTTTTAGGGTAGTATCTTATAATTTTTCTTGGCGATCTATAGGCATAAATTATTTTAATTTTTATCATGTTAGTCTTTTCAATTTTTGATCTCATGGCAATTGTTAGCAAACGATTAAAAATTAGTACATGCACACACACAGATGAAATGTCACAGTTATTGTAAGTACGCAAAGGAACATATAATCGCAGGATGCAGTAAATATAGTTCCCCATATTCAGCAGAAAATCTCCTAGATGCTACATTTAAAAACGGTTTTTAGCAAGGTATTCATTAACGGTAAGCAAACAGACCTTTAGGGCCGTACTTGATGTGGTGGATCGAGAAAAATGGCTTTGGGAGGAATGTACTTTAAGCAGTTAATACCATTTTTTGTCATGCCTAAATTAGCTTGTTCTGGCATTTTTTAAGTTTCACTGTAATGTGTTATTGGTAGCATGCTTGTGGCACTTACAAACCCCTTCAAGTTCTTAGTTTCTATTATCTTGCCCCTAGAATTCGTCAAAAAAAGCCAAAGTTATGCCACCTATGCCAAAGTTTTCAACACTGCCAGTAGAAAATAGCCATTCTACCACCAATACAGACTTAGAAAGCTTGTTGAGTAAAGCTTTCGACCCTCCTGATCCGAGTACACTAAAGGGGTAACTAGTTTTGGTTTCATGTTTAGTTCAGTTGACAATTTGTTGGTTTCAACAACTAATTCTTACCTTTTGTGATTGGCTTAGGTCAAAAGAGTACTCCCAGGCTGCTGAAATGCTGTTAGAATCTTTTGAGGAACGTATTGAAACTTACTTTGTCCACTGTTTAATATTTGAAGGTAGAGTGGAAGATCTGAGAGTCCTGGAAGAACAGCCACCAGTTCACAGGTAATTAACATAAGCAGAAGATCCACATTTACTTCTGCCAATTGAATAAAGAGCTTCTTTCCAAGATGACTTTTCAGTAGAAATTTATTTCAAAATGTTGTCAACTAATGGCACTCTGTTACAATGTGTGTACCCATCTCTCGTGAAAAAATTTCCAAGTCAATTTTTCTCATGTGAAATGCGACCAAAAGTAGCTGGCTCTTAGGATTTATGTAGTATGCACATAATGCCTCCAGATCAATTTTCAATTTCAGATTATTTAATTTAGTTTTAGTGCGGAAATATGGTAGGGCGTTACCAATATTCTGTAGTAAATTACTGTGTGTTAAAACGAAAATAAAACTTAAGCTAACACAGTTACAGTGACTATATAAAGTCTTATTATTTAGTTTCCAAACAATTTGTTATCTGTGAATATGTGGCAGACGTATCAAAAAATTATTACTGATGCACTCTAAATCGTGAATTAAATGCTCACGTGAAGTTACAGCCCACCCACCTAAAATGGTTTACGGTCAAAATAAGGCAAATAGCTAAATCCCACCGCTTTAGTAGTTTTTCTCCTGCAAAATTATGTACAAGCTTCATACATTTAACGAAACACCTTTTTCTCCAGTGCAATTCACTGTCGGGAATGGCTGTGCGTTGGCATTTTCTGGAAGTTGGTGCAAAATTTGCGTCATTTTCCATTCATAACAACTTCTGGAATCGCTCTTTCCTGGACAGAAAATAATGCTAACTTCACACCAACTTATGGAAAATGGCTGTGCAAATTCACAGAAGCGTGCAGCCGCTTCCAATCCCATAATACTGGTTTTGTTTAGTTAGAATTAGTTTTACAGTGACTGAAATATGTTGGCTTCTAGAGGAGTGACAATCTAAGAACTAAGTTTCAAAAGTTTGTAAAGAAATAAGAATAAAGTCATTGCATGTTTGCTAGACTGATCCAGATCATGTAAGTAAAGATTGCCGACTTTCCCTTGATGGAGTAAAGATGCTCCCTGAACAATAGTACGGATAACAATAACAATAATAACGGGAAAAACGGATAACCGGTTGTCACAGTGGTATTAGGAAGACATAATTAAAAAAAAAAAAACGAAGAACATACACTACCACCAAAGAACACACTATTCACATTAAATTTCCGATGACTCCTGTCATTTCACTAGATAGATTGTGGATTTTGAAATGAGCGCTGTTTCGTTGCCCCACTGATCTCAGTTGAGCGCCCGATCTGGATTGCCCATTGTTTGTGTATGATCCCTACTATTATTTGTAGGAGTGACGAATGGGTGTCTGGGCTCGACCTATCGGCATCCTACGTTGCCCTATAACCCCACAGCACCGAATGTGTTAATCAACTTTACCACGGTTTTATAGGGCTCTTCTTTTGGGGCAGAGTGTGGTTCTGATTTCACAGACCTGAAATTCCCAGTCCACTTTTCTTTCCCCAAACTATACTTAAGAGGTCCATGAAAAGCCTTGGTTACGCCTATTAGGGTGTGAAACGTGCAAATCTAATCGTGCTACTGGAAGGAACATAAACGTTAATGACGGTTCCATACCAGCCGTGTTTTGTCACGGTTCACTTCAATAAATGGGGAGTAACAGCAAGTTGATATTGCCCTACTTTTCGTTGCTCTCGTTTATTTGTTGCTTGAGACGGTTATTCTAGCCCGTCATTACTAGTAGGATTCTTATTTGTGCTACCAGCATACAAGATACGTAAAGTCAACTTTAACTATACATATGAACCCACGTAAATGACAGACTCGAAGGTGTGAAATGGCATGCCTTTTCTTGTCTCACAACAGCGTAAAAGATTTACAAAACAATTCAGTTGCATGACGGAAAACGTCGGGGAAAACTTCTTATTCCTTAAGGGCTAACATGTCCAAGATGGCGGACCTCCATGCTGAACTAGCATGGTATCATGCACCAAAAACATTCCAGCCTTTCCTGTCTGCTTTTCTACCCAAGTACAATTCCACCTCAGTCAAGCAAAAGAAGCACGAGTGCTACAATAAAAAGATAGATGATGGTTGGGGACAACAATAGAGAAATAAGAGTATAGAATATTCGGCTATGAATAGCACTACAGTTCACACTTTACAACTGATCAGCAAAATACATTGTTAGACCATCTCATTGTTGTCACACTTTTAACATCAAGACAGCACTAGTATGCGCCCGGCAAGTACTAGTTAAAATTGCCCGGGGACAAAAACTATTTTCGCAGTAAATGTTGGGACAACATTAGAAAAGGGAGCATAAGTGTGCGGACGGTGCAGGGGCTTGATTGCACCGTCCCGCAGTTTATCCAAGGCAGCTCCAAGCTCGAGTCGGATTAACTGCTTGATGTTTAAGAGTTGCTAACATTGGAAATCCTAGCTACTCATAACATCAAGCAGCTTATCCGCCCCAAGCTTGGTGCAGCCTTGGATAAACTGCAACGAAAGAGCGCTCATTTCAAAATCCACAATCATCTAGTGACATCTATTGAAATATAGTTTTTTTCATCGTTCTCCGTAGCAGATTCTGGAGAATATGACAAGAGTCATCGAAAACGTAATGTGAACTGTGTGTTCTCCTTGGTGTTATGTATGTTCTTCTTTTTTTTTTGTTTCATTATGAACAACTGTAACCTTATGAAATAGCTTATGCCTTATTTAATGCCATCCCCCACATTATGAAATAGCTTATGCTTTATTTAATGCCATCCCCCAATTTTTGCCAAATTAATTTATTGTTGGTTTGCGATATTAATTTCTAAACCCCGTGTAAACCCCAACAGCAACGCTTTTCTTACTTTCTGCAGAATGCTTTCCTTTAGTTTTTGGCCTAAATATCTAACTTAATGCCCAAATTTAATAAACTTACAGCTATACCTAGCTCCACCACCAGATGGTATGCCTGCTCACCATTCTTTCCCCATCAGGCTACATCATTAATCCTCACTTTTCGCTTGGGCCTTAGTTGGTCGATGCTTTTAGTGCTCCGGCAATTAGTTAAGATTGCTACATTAAAATGTCCAAACTTCCCAAAAATCTTTTGAAATATCATTAGAGTCCATCGTCTAGTGTACACATAGGAAAGTCAAATATTTTATCTACAAACCTGTGGCATTTATTTTTAAATTATCATTTGATACACGAACTTTGCCTGCTGTTTGGCTTACAGCCAAAGTTGTGGCAATTTTTAAGATGGGGAACACCGCTGATCCGAGTAACTATCAGCCAACTTCGATCCCCTGCAGGATAATGGACCGTACTATCAGAGAGAACATGCTCACCTTGGTTGACAAGCACCAACTGATCAAACCTGACCAGTTTGGCTTCATGCCGGGAAGATCAACAACGTTGCAACGTCTCAAATCCTTGGATGTCTGGACAGACACACTCGACATTGACCTGTCAACAGATGTTATTTTATTTGATTTTGAGAAGGCATTTGACTCGGTGGTACACCGTAGGCTTCTTGTTAAGCTGGAATCTGTGTGGTTCGGTAGTTTACTCTTGGGGTAGATCAGGGTCTTCTTACTGGTAGAACCCAATACGTTGTGGTAAATGACGCCTCTTCATCTCCTCTCGAGGTTATCAGTGGCGTCCCTCAAGGCTCTATCCTCAGCCCCCTTCTATTTATCCTTTACTTAAACGACCTGTCTTGTGTTTCTGAGACTTGCTAACAGAGTAATTTTGCTGATGACCTTCTTTGTCATGCCCTTATATTAAATTCTGCAAGCACGGACACCCTACAGGGAGAGATAAACGTGATTCTCGACTGGTCAATTGAATAGTACCTGCCGATTGCACTTATTAAAGGCCTTAATTTCCACATTGGATGCTCCAAACCTAAGCATACATACTTTTTATTGCCACGAAAATATACATTACCTTACGTATTTTAAATAGCAGTTTCGCCCCTATCGGAGCTCTATATCCCTAGCTCTGAAAGTTGGCTTCCTTGCCGGGCCTACTGCGCATGACAGGAACTGGGCTCGCCTATATAAGCGGATCGCAGCGATTCGCAGCATCTTTCTTTCTAGGGCGGCCACCGAGGTGGTCGCTTTGGAGCTCTCCATTCATCAGCTACAAAGAGGATCGGGTATGAAGAGGATTGGGACGATTCCTGATCCGCACGGCGATTGAGTTCATCAGCAAGTTCAGCTGCCATCCGATCCACGACTCACCACTACGTACCCTTACGGTCCCGGTTCCCCTTACCATCTGGGGGAACTGCCATCTACTTCCACTCCATTCATCATGGTAAGAAGAGGATTGGACCCCGCCATCGTCCACAGCAATCCGCACGGTTCCGCCGTCCGGAATCGAGTTCATGAAGCAGGTTCACGAGCCCCTTCATGGCAAGCGGATCGGCAGGGATGGACGCTTCATTCGTCATCCTGTTGTCAACGATGCACCGCACCACCTATCTGCCTGCTTCCTGCAGGCTGTATGTTTTTTATGGTGGTAGTCAGCTTTCTCGCCTTGGGCCTCCGCCTGCACTTGACTGGGTTCCCTTAGCTGCTACATCGATTCGGCCACTGCTTGGCAGCCACGTAGTAGGCCGGAACCAGGCCCCAGCATCCGGTATAACACACACATATAGAACTGTTCTCCTTCCTGTCGATTCCCTTTTGGCAGCGGAATGATTTGCCGTACACGCTCCGACATGCGCTATGCATCCTACTGTTCAATGCGCCTTCCGTTCCCTGTCCTCCAGGATGTCGCCTCTTCGCTTACAGTCCTCGAGTTACGCTTCAACGCTTTCTCATTACACAACCTGCTCTGCAGTGATGCCTTCTCCGGAATCAATGGGAAAGTTGTTCTTCTTTTCCGTCCGTGTTCCCACAATCCTCCATTCCTATTACCAGTCGGTTCCTGATCTGCGTTCTATCGTCTTCCGGGATAGGGTTGTGCTTCTATGTCGACGTTCCATTTTTACTCCCTCCTCCACACCAGACTCCAGGACATAGACTTCCCACAGTCTGCCGATAATTGTGCCATTCTTGTCGATTCCCTATTACACTCGGTGGTGACTTTCTTCACAATGGTCCCTGTGTTCCACTTTGCTACCTTCCGTTTCTTGTCCCGGATTCCACACCGCCTCAAGCGTTCCGACTCCCGACATATTCTTCTAGTTCTACCAGCCGATGCTGATTCCGCCGATCCTCGTTCCTTAGGCCCCCTGACATCTTCTGGTGTTTAGGGTGCAATCTTGGTTCCTGTTCGAGGCGGATCGTGCATCGTTTGATTGAACTAGACACAGATCATGGCGACGTTTCACGTAGCAACGGCCGCTTTCTAACGATCCGCCTGACAACGATCCTCTCCCTCCAGGACGGCTCATATCTCGTTCCAATTGGACTATACACGGAAAATCCTGCTCCAGACTTCGGACCTTCTTCTCTACGAATCGCTACCTGCTTCCGCTATGGTTTCTGCGGCTCATCCTTCAGTGCCGTGCTCCCGTTTCCAAATCGTTATCGCTTTCCGACCCAAGGTGAGGTGGCTTCCATCATTGTTTGCATCTCTACCTTGCCCCAATGGGAGGACCCATAAGACACCTCTCCCGGCATCTGCTGTTCCTGTTGCTCACCCCATGGGACTGTGGTTCCAGGGTCCGGGATTGAGGCTCTTTTGGTTGTCTTCCCCCGGATACGATTCCGTGGGGGTGCCGGCTCGTGATGCGGGTACTCCGAACCTAGCCCGCCGCCTTTAGTGACGAGGTCTGCTATTTAAATAAGGTAATGTACATTTTCGTGGCAATAAAAAGACTAAAATACCATGGTTGGTTTTAGTTTTTGTTTGCCCATACGAAAATATACGTTACCTTTTACGCGCCCAAGCCTCCCCTCTGATTGACCAGGTTCATGAGGGTTGGAAGAAAGATGCTGGGAATCGCTGCGATCCACTTATATAGGCGAGCCCAGTTCCTGTCATGCGCAGTAGGACAAGAGCCCGGCAGGGAAGCCAACTTTCAAAGCTAGGGATATAGAGCTCCGATAGGGGGGAGACTGCTATTTAAAATAAGGTAATGTATATTTTCTTATGGGCAAACAAAAACTAAAATCAACCAGGTGCCCTGGTATTTTAGTCTTTATAGGTCTTTTTAACCTGCCTGCCATCTCTGAGGTTAAGATCTTGGGAATTATTCTCAGCTCTACCGTTAAACAATCCGCACATTGTGACTATATCGTGAAATCAGCTCTCTGCAGACTTCATGTAACAAAGCGTGTATTTGCTTCTGGTGATATCGAGATCCTGGTCTCCGCATCTAAGGTTTATGTGCGACCAATCCTGGAGTACGCCAGCTCGGTATGGTCTCCATGCCTTCTGGAGGACATTGAGTACATTGAGTCCATTCAGCGCCGTTTTACGCGAACATTGACAGGTTTCAAAAACATGACGTACCTGGCTCGTTTGGAGCTACTGAAACTGCATACTCTCAAGCTGAGACAACTAAGGCCGATTTGGTGTTGACCTTTAAGATTAGTAGGGTTTTTTTTCCTGTCAGTGTCCTTTTTTTCGAGTTATCGACGCTGCATCAAACTTGCGGTCATTGTATTGACAAGGTTAGTTGGTCGCTCTTCCTTTTTTTGCTGTGCGAGTTGGTGCTCCATGGAATTCTATTCCCTCTGAACTGGTTCTATATACATCCATCCAGAGTTTTAAATGCGGACTTGACAAGTTCGATCTCCGAAACTTTTTGATGACACCGGAGCTCTGTCCGACTTTCGCATTTGCCTACAAGTAAACAAGGTGGGATTGGCATCAGTGGCCCCGGCCTGCCGTTTATTAATTTATTTATTTATTTAATTATTGAATGCTTGTAATCGGCGACTACTGTTTTTTTGAACTTTTTTCGTTGTGCTTCTGATAATGAAGAAGAAGGATTGTTTTTCGAAAATTTCAGAGACTAGTTGTTGTTGTCTTCCTCGCCCGCTTCCGTGCTTCATTTGTCTTGTACATTCGGTTGACAATATTAAACAAATTTAAGCCATACCTGAAAGAAGTCTGACCAAAAGGACAAACAAAGAAGTCTACCTTGGCATCTTTTCACAACACGTTAATCAAGGTTAGTTACTCATTTCAGTTACAAACCTGACCAGATTTTGTAAATAAAAAAACGTATTTTGGAAGGCGAAGCTTCGAATAGGCTTACTCCAGATGTCATATCATATGGCACATTTGTCCTAGCGCCAATGAACAAGTAATTTCCGATGCTGTTAGGTCTTCTCCTGCATGAAACTCTTCGATAAAGTTCATGCAAATATTTAGGCCACACACACAAAAAAAATAGTTTGGCTTAAGTGCGGGGTTGCAAGTTGAAGCACCATGCCACCAGTCATTTTATTTTTATTTTTAAAGTTTTATTTAACTGACCACAATTTCTTCGACACGTACCTAGCTCAAAGCTGAAAGAGTATGTAGTAAACCTACAAAAAAGGAATATTTTGCAAATAAGTTATCTATCATCAAGTAGTCAATTTTTTTTTTTTTTAGTTTATGGCAAATAACTTGTTACTGATTTAAGGTAAAGGCTTGACATTGGCACTATTGAAACGCTCGTTTCGAGTAAGCTGAAATGGTATACTAGGATGTTAAAATCGGTCAAAATTTGGTGGAAATGAAATTTTGTATAGCCGACGAAAATGTACGTTACGTGTTTTCTTACTACCAGTTTCCTTCCATTTTGACCTCTTATCCCTAGCTTGAAAGTTGTTTTTCCCACCCTGCTCGTAACCTCCCTTCACTGCGCATGTGCGGGCGCAGTCCTCCTTACATAAAGCAAGCGCAGCGGTCCGTACTTCATCTTTCTTCCTAGGGCGACTGCTGTGTGTGGTTGCTCTTGAGCTCTCCCGTCTTCTGGCAATCTCTACACCTACGGATCATCCCTGCCATCGGTGTACGGTCCTCTAGCAGGACAGTTGGTCGGGCTTTGGCTCGTTCCTTCCTTGCATCATTTTTACTTTTACTTGTCCTCGGACGCTTGCGGACCGGAACCGGATTTGCGTCCGGCCTATTGCCCTTTGTAGGTCGCGTGTGCTGCCAGCCTTCCTTCTTGAAGATATGGCTGCTTTTGTCAGCTATAGGTACGTCGGCTTCCTTCGGTCCGACCTGGACCTTTGATCCAGCTTCCCGGTTCTGCTTATCGGCAGGACATCAACGCCCGGTCCGTGCTCTTGTGTGGACCGCATCTGCTGTCCGCCCACTTTCTTGAGGACGTGGTTGTTACTACTATTATAGGAACAACAATTCCAGACAAGAACCTTTACTTGGGCTTTGGACTAGTCCCCTTTGGGCGGCCTGCTGTCCGCTTCCACTATTGATGGTGCTACCGCTTCCGTCAGCTGTCATTACCTCAGTCTCTGAAGAGGAGCTTCGATGGTTTTGACCCGATTCCCCCGAGCCGAATTTTCGGTTCCACTTGTGTGTGGACACCGGGAGTACAGTCCGGGTCGCAACATCCACCCAAGGCCTTTGGGTGGACCACAACTTCGATCCGCCTGCCTTCTTGACGTAGCTTCTGTTCACGTCTGTTATGGGTCCTGCTATGGTGGATAAACACCTGTGCGTTCCGACGCCCGGGGCCAGGGGACCACGTTCCGATGCCCGGACCCAGAGTATGTAGTGAACCATGTGAACCATGATCTGCTAGCCGCCTGTTTTCTTGGGGATGTTGCTACTGTTTGCCAGTCGTCTCACAACTACGGGCCATGCGCCTGACACCTGGGGATCGTTATCCGGACACCGTCACCCAGGCCCGGACTCTGCCCTCTCATGCTATATTCTGCCTGTATTCCTGCACTTTCCGCGACAATTGACATCATCTGAAACAGCCTTTCCGCTCGGACGTCCGAGCATCGATCCGTCTTCTACCTTTCTTACAGGTACCCAAGGTTCGCGTTCCGGACCTAGGCATGTAACCGGGCCCTGTACCTTTTTCACGATTCCGTTTTTGATTCGGGTATCCTGTCCTCTGTCACCGTCTTTCATGCAATCTCTAGACTCCAGGCCTTGGGTCGTTGTCCGGCTGTTTTCTCGTGCATCCTGGCAGTAACTCCGTTGTGTATATGAATCAATGCTTCCTCAGTCGCGGTCCCCTCGGGCCTCAGTCCACAATCCCCACGGGGACTACAGCAACATAATTGGTGCATGGTCCTTTGCGGAGGACCACTGGTCGGGCTTTGGCTCGACCCTTCTTTGCTTCATTTTTCAGTTTTGCTTATCCTCGGCCACCTGCGGACCGGGACTTGATGCCCGGCCCGTTGCGGTCCGCATCTGCTGTCCGCCTTCCTTCTTGAAGACATGGCTGCCTTTGTCAGCTATACGTCAGTTTCCTATGAAGACAGCTGGTTGGACCCTGGCCCAGCCACCTTTGACCAAGCTTCCCAGCTCTGCTTATCCACAGACGCCTACGAACTGGGACCGGGACTCGATACCCGGTCCATTGCCTTCTTGTAGACTGCGTCTGCTGTCCGCCCACTTTCTTGAGGATATCAATTCCGGACAAGGAACTTCACTTGGGTTCAGGCCTAGTCCCCTTTGTACGGCCTGCTGTTCACTTCCACTCGTAATGATAATACCGCAGTAATTTTGCCAGCAATTTTGACCGGCAATTTTGACCTTTTGGTTCAAACTGAAGGTGGGGCACAGTCATAGCCTCTACTAGGCCCTTCTCTACTACTATATCTCTTAGACCGCTCCCGTCCAGCAATTGGAAGGGGTAGACCGGTCCTCACCAGCTGCGCCACCCTGGACCCCACCAAGCCTGGTCTATTTAGGACATAGCTACATTACCATCAGGCCTCAGCCAACCCACCAAGTCGCCCGGCCGGACACTTGTTTCTACCAGTTCTCTCTCCAATTGCCAAAAAAAATATCGTGCGCATCGCGCATTGTGAAGTCCGTCTTTTAGAACAGTGCTTTTCAACCGGTGTTCTGGGAAACCCTTGAGTGCCACGAAGCTGGTTAAAGGGTCCCGCGAACCTGAGTGAATCGTCACAAAAATCCCCTAAAAGAGCATATGTCGTCATCCTTCGACGGTGTCCGCTTGCAGCAACGCGAGGCTAGTCTGCTGGGACTGATAGCCATGTAGCTCGATCTCTGGTAAAGGTCTATGGTTAGTGCAAGAATGGCTAGGGATAGGTTTCTAGTCTGTACTAATAAACAATGTTGTGTTTTGTTGAGTATACACAGTGGCGTGCGCATGGAAGGGGGGGGGGCGGGCCCCCAAAATCTTTTTGCTTAAAAAAAGCTCTTCAACTTTGAGACAGGGATGATGTAGGGCACCTTGGGTCAAAAAAGGTTGAGAAGCTCTGTTCTAGACTGACGATTTTCGACTAAGGACTGCGACTGCCAAGTGTTATGGCTCCTATTTGCCATCACAAAATGGTACAAGTGTAATGATACATAGCCTGCATTCTAAAATTGCTTTAATCGTGTTAAAAATCATACAACTGTTAAGTTCTTTGAAGATTATGACCTTTTATAGACCATAAAGAATGCTTTTCGTGCTAAAATAAATAAAGTACCGTCATCCCACATCACATTTCAGTAAGTAAAAAATTAAAATAAGATCCGCGTGCCTCACCTCCTTTGGGAAATTTTTTGCCTGAGAAACATTTTTTAAAATTTTGTGTGGCCTAACCACTGTAAAAACGTTTGCCAACCTTGGACAAGTTATGGCAAAACATGAATGACTAAGGCTGTGAAAAAAAAATTTCTGCTTCTCGGGTCATTTTTTGAATTTATAAAAGTGGCCCGGTGACCATGCTTTTTATTTTTATTTCATAGTTCAAAAGACCACCTTTAGGAAATTTTTCGTCAACTCACAGTTTTTCCTATTTTAAAAAGCAAAAAATAACCAATAAAAACAAAGTACTATGGAAATAAGATCGGTTTAAGACCCAAAAGTTAGAAGCTCAACTTAATTTGTCTTGTATTTTGAAATGAGTGAAACGCAAAACAATAACACGATCATCTCAATGTTGCAATAAAGATTTTTGACCAGGAGGGTTTTGGGTCACCAGCAAGTGGCCTGAGAAGCACAACAATTTTTTTTTTGCGGCCTAAGGCAACATTTTTTTTAAAAACCACCCATCCCCATTGATTCTATTACTAACTATGATAATAAGGCTCCATAAACAGCTTTCTTTTTATAAGTGGCTAAACTGCTACTATTTTAGACCAATACCAGTGGAATCGGCACTTGCCAGCAATGCCAGAGTTGGTGCCAGCATAGGTTTTGGAATTATGTCTGATATTTAACATATGCTGTAGGGTCATGGTGTAACCTATGACTGCCTTCATAATTGGATCGAATTTAAAAGGATTCCAAGGTATTCTGCAACCAATTTGCTATTGAACTATAATTGGGAATGTGGTCTACTTGGCTAATCTAATGTATGTATGAAAATAGTTTGTATGAAATATAAAAACTAATACAGCCGGTCAATTTGGCTGTTCTCACAGTATGCAAAAACCGGTAACCGGCGTTTACTGGGGTTTAGACACGACATAATAGAAGAAAAAGCATGTCTTAAAGAACATGTCGGAGACACCTTGGGAGGAAAAGAAAAGAACGGAATTGCTCTCCATCACAAAAATGAGAAACATGCCATATCCTGGGATCGGGCTTCTGTTCTTTTAAAATCCAACACACACAACGACTGTCATCTCAGAGCACTGGAGTCTCTTGCGATCAAACATTTCTCCAAGAATTGTATACCACTCATGAACATTCAAAATCCTGCTTATGCAAACATTGATCGCCTAGTCCGGCCAATTCTCGCATCAAAATTTGACAGAAAGTGGGCACTCCAGATACAACGCACGATATCGATCAGTGGTTCTCACCTCTTGCACGACATTCAAAAGGACGATGTAGTGACTCATATTTTTCTAACTAACTTCTGAAGAAGGCGAACGCAATTATTCACCGAAAATTTAAGTGAACATTTGTTGTGTTGTTCTGTGTGGTTTTGTGTGCTGTTTCTTCTATTATTTTCTCACAGTACCAATTAATTCCATCTCCACAGAACACCAAGAAACCTTCTAAACGTTTTGTGCCTGTCTTCATCTGATCCATGAACCCATGTAAACTTCTTTATTTCCTCTAGTGACTAAACAATGATGTAAATAGTAACGTATTTGTCTTTTTTTTCCAGCACTATATATTTGGAACTTACCTGTCCAATTTTAAAACCCAAACTCAAGGTAGAAGGATCACATATTCTAGATTTTGGTCCTGTTTGTGTTGGCCAAAGAGTTGTTCAACCACTTGTTGTAAGAAATGTATCGGATGAAGCTCTCGATGTATCCTTGAATTGTGTAGTAATCGAAGTGCAGTATTAGAAATTACTGCTTCAAAAAAGCTACGATCTTGGTGGTGCATGAGTGACTTACAAATATATTCGCCCATTCTTTTTTAGTTTATCCCCGTTTCCTAATTTTTAATCAGTGCTTTCACTTCCTGTATCATTTGACTTCAGGGTTGGAAAAAATCATGATTTTTTTTTAAAAATCAAAAAAATCGGATTTTTTTTATTTAAATTGGATTTTGCACAAAAAAATATTGTTTTCGTACACAATTGTAGGTATACCAAGTAAGTTATTTTGCATACAACATTTGAACATTGAATTGGAGGGGTAAAAATCATTAAAAAAATATATTTAATTCAAAACCTTGATTAACCAAAGTTGGGTGACAGTTACGTTTTCATTATTTAGGCTCTTATTCTCAATAATTAGAAAAACTCACACAATACAGGAGAAGGTAAGCATAAAACGACATTTTGCTTATACCAACCAGGTCTTAGGTCTGTATTTTAGGAATAATAACCGTACAAAACTGAAATTTATCTATTTTGCAATAGGCTAGTAACTACTAGCTTCTGGGTTGATTACTGTATTTTTATTTAAGCGTCTCATCAGAAAATACTAGGGAGGTCTTTTTTTTATGGTCTGTTGCAGACATTATTTAACCCCCTCTACTTTCTTTAGTCAACCAGACCCACAATGACTTTCCTAAGCTATCTGCACAGTTTCACTTTAGTTCCTGAATTGGAAATCCCCTGTACAGGCTAAGAGACTAGATAAACAAAAAAGAAACATTAATTTCCTTATTGTCTCTTAATGCTTGCTAAATGGTTAGGCGAATACCCCAACACAGAAAATGAACCTATGTTAGATTTTGCTCTTGTGCACTCCAGTAACATTGCAGTCGTTTTGCGATACAGTGAAGTATTTTTCAATAAAAAATATTGAGTTAATGTACTAAAATAGGCAAATTGATTTAAATCAATGATTTAAAAAAAAAATCAGGCTGATTTAAATCAAACAACCCTGTTTGACTTTCTGTCTGCTTGTAACCTCAAGGTTTGGCAAAACTTATGCCAACTCTTTTTCCCTCTTGCGTCATATAATCACTTTTGCCATGTCCTGATTTTTCGTAACTCTACTGAAAACATACAGGCTAGTCTAAAGCCTGTATTCAGCTGAAAGTATCTCACGGAGTAGATGTGCTTCATGATGTGCAAGTGCACTTATTCCTTCTCAGCTGCATCCGTGCTCTCTGAACAGTTTACATATTACAGCACCATAGTGAGCAGTGTGTGAAGAGGGCAAGTCGTAGGGTAGAGGAAAAAAAACCTAGGCACCAGTAGCTACACAGCAGTTACTCAGTGGGCTTGGGAAGCAGGTGCCTTTTTAAAAAAAAAAAAAGCCTTCATTTATTTACTTCAGAGCCCATACTCGTCAACCGATCATACCAGAAGCACAAGTAAAAGAAGCTAAAAAAAAACAAAAAAACATAAGAGTTTGTACATTGAGTGACGGTAATTCAAACCTTTCTACGGCAAAGCAGAAAGAATCATCTACACACTATACTAGATTGATCCAGTGGCACTTGGAAGTCTGTCGTAAAAATTAAGATCTGGTCACACTTTTTTCCCAGTCTTACATGACAATATAGACCACGAACAAGCTGGTTGCTTGGGAGAACAAAAAAAACTAGACAGACTCAGTCTTGTTACTTATTTGCCCAAAGTATTTGCCAAAACTAAAAATATGTGTTCAATTCACTTGTTAGTGCGTAAGTGAACGACGCAGGTGAAAGTTGCAAGTGAAATGTAACTAATAATACCAGAGACCAATGGACATCATATTAATTGACTTAGTGGGTCCCTTCCAAAGACATCAGGAGGCATTAACCGTTTAAGGACAGGTGTGCCCGTATGCGCTCGCTGTATAATTATTGTTAACAGCTCTTCTACAAGTCGTATCGAAAACTTCTAGCCAATTACAGTAAAATTAAAACTGGGGTATGAAAGCCAGATCATTGTGGGTAAAAATGACACAGGCTGCATTCCCTTACCTCAACCGGGTTAGAAGCTGCGACTTTTTTCAGCAAGTCAGTTATAAGCTCTTATCGCACACGCAGTCCTTAAAGGGTTAAATACTTACTGAGTAACCTAGATAACTGTGGTAAATACCAGCGAGGAATGCACCATTCAACATAGCTGATACCGTCTTCTCACAACATGTCTTAAATGATGCTCGACCTCCTGACTACCGAATTTGCGGCACAGCGTTCATTGGACAAGAAACTGAATGACTTGTTTTACACAACAGAACAGCCACAAGCAAACTGCTCTAAAAATCAGGATAACTGGAAGCCCGTATACATTGGACAGTAAGAATGACTGCAGATACTTCCACAGGCATGACTCTTATTACATTAATGCTGAGGGCGAGAAGAGATCCTTGAACCAAACTGCAAGTGCTTCGGTACCTGAGAAAACAAGCAGCCAACCATTCAAGACTTAAGTGGAAAAACCCCAAAGCAGATATCGAACATGGATACTATTTCATATCAGCTCGATACCATTGGAAGACTGAGTATAAAATCGATGACCCTCGGAAAGTGAAGACCCATCCCAGTAAGATGTTGCCCAGGGATTCTTAGCAAAGCTGCCAGATCGGTTTAGGGAGTTGTGAAATACCTGTCATCAGCGATTTAACTAATAGCTTTGCTCAATACGTGACTAAAGACTGCTAAAGTTATGTGTATGTAGTGTTGACCATGTCGCCGCACCCTGCTTTGATCTTACTACATGGACTAACTGGAAATTTGGTAGAATACCAGAAAGACTTGCCATCACATCACCCAGTCGGGTTATAATGATGAAAGATCTATGACAGCAGATCAGTGAGGTGTAGCCCAAGACTTCTGCATACAATTCTGATGAAACTTGGCTCTGACATGGAAATGGACCAGCAGTCCATTTGTTGCTGGCCGGATATTGGAGAAGAATCAACTCGCAGATGAATAAGTAGTGGACTCAGTGAAGACAACTCACTCCCATTGCAAAAACTACAGAGCAAAAGTATATCAAACCAACATGCTTCAAAGATGAATTATATTCGGCCCTCCTTAAACCCAACCACGATGGGCTTGTTCAAGATGATGTTTGCGGGAGTCTTTGTAAATATTACCAAATTCCTCGCTTAGAGAAGTGAAACTCGTGGTGTAAGGTGAGACGCGTCCTTGATAGCTTTCTCTTTCGTCGTCGCTATCAAGACGTTGTTTCTCTTACGTTTGTCAAGTCAGACGCATCAGAACTTCCATTCACTGCTGTGTGCAATTTGGAATGTAACTGAGTAGAACTTTAAACAAACTGGAGCAGTCAAAAATTGCTCGGTGAAGGTAACAACTTGATCTCTTTTGTAATCTGGGAGAGGGGACAAGTGAACAGCACTAAGAGTAATTAGCAAATAAGGTGTGCTATCAATCCTACTGCTCAAGAGGATCCCTGGAACATTCCCTTGTGAGAGCATTGGGCTGCTGGAACTGGAAACCAGCTATCCCTTCACTGAAGTGATAGGGGGACTTTCGATAAATGGAGCACATCTATAAAAACAGGAGTCTGTTGCAACCCAAGACAATAACTTTTTCCCTTGTCAAAAGATGGAAGTTAAAGGTGTAGGCTTCAACCCAAAACGAATACTAATACGCAAACGAATACTTAATCATCACCTTGAACAGGAGTTCAGGGAAATAGTAAAAACAAGCACTCGGCTAGTGCACTATGAAGGACACAGTGAAAGATGAAACACAGTGTAATGTGATGTTTAGCGTGCAGTACGAAACGTAAAGTGAGTTTGTCTTTGCATGGCACTAAATAGTATTTTTTTAATGCTTCTGACTGAAATTTGATTGAAGGACCGCTGCGGCATTGCTATGAACACTGTGCGCCATAAGTGTTGTATACTTGCACTTAATTACCGTTCACGCTAACCTTTTCTTCTTACATCATTGCATGCAAGTTTAGTGTTTGGTACCAGTGTTGTAATTTTATGTGTTGTTGTTACGCAGGCTTCCCCTGCTCTCACCTGCACTCCGTGACAATTTCACACTACACCATACTGGAGAGCATTGGGAGTGGGGGATGATGTCAGAAGGGAGAGGCAGAAGGGAGAGCACAAGGCAGCAGTGGTGACACAGCAGTCCTAGTTTGAGCAGGGAAGGTTGTCCAGTGACTGATTTAAGAGAGATTTGAAGCTTAAGTTGTGTGCGATATTGTACTGAGCTATCTCTGGCAGTACAGAGCTAGAGGAACCCCGCAGCACATTAAGGAAGTTTGTAGTAATAATAACAATTAAAGAATCAGATAGACATAAAAATTCGGTGCCAGTAACTGCATCACAAAAGGTCATCACATTACTAACTTAACAGAAACATTTCATATTATTGGTGTAAATTAAAACTCTTTAGGGCCATGTACACTGCAGTGTTCTCATTACGTGCATTAAATTAAATTTGTGAATTTGTCTGCTTAAGGTGAAAATCCTGACAAGAAATGATGTACGATCCTAGAAGTCCTAGTGACACGCATGCATGGAACGATCGCCATCTTTATTGTCGGTTCGCTTGTTGACGGATGTGTTTTACGTTGTTGGCTCTCCGATTTTTCAGTTTTATTTCGACTTTGTGATGTTGATTGAGTAATTAATTTGTAAGAACGATCCACGTTTTCTTCGCTCATTCT
>JAHWFP010029171.1:0-21773 GCA_023313725.1 Lithobius niger
AAGTCGACAATTGTTGATGTTTCCTCTTTATTTGAAGAGTGGCAGCAGACACTTGTGAAGTCGCTAAGGTCTGATATGCTATTAAGTTTCGTTTCCATTTAGCGGTCATATCAGCTTCTCATACATCTAGGCTAAGATCTGACAGGTACTTGAGTTTCGTTTTCATTTGTAATCTTGATCAGCTTCTTCAGACGTTTAGGTTGAGATCTGACATATACTTTAAGTTTTGTTTCCATTTGCCATTCAGCTCAGCTGCTTCATACATAAAGGTTAAGATCCGACAGGTACTTAAGTTTCGTTCTCATTTGTCAATCAGATCAGCTTCTTCAGACATTTAGGTTGAGGTCTAACTGGTACTTTGCAGGGATTACCATCCAGATCAGCTTTTCAGACGACTAGATTTAGATCCACCCGATACTTTAAGTTTTGTTTCCATTTGCCATTCAGATCAGCTTCTTCAGACATCTAGGTCGAGGTCTGGTAGGGACTTTGCAGGGTTTCGTTTCCATTTACCATCAAGATCAGCTTCTTGAGATCCGGCAGGTACTTTAAGTCTCGTTTCCATATGCCATTCAGATGAGGGTTGAGGGGTTTCATTTCAATTTGCCTTTCAAATCAGTTTTTTTTTTCAGACATCTACGTTGAGGTCTACCTGGGAATTTGCTAGTGTTTCGTTCAATCAGCTTCTTCAGACATAGTGGCTGAGGGCTGACAAGGACTGACAGGGTAGGCCAACTCTTTCCGAACGCCGAACAGCTGAGCTTTCTTAAGCAGCTAGGATGAACTTTCGTATTGGTCAGCCACCAAATTAACATAAAGCTCCCAGATTAAAATAAATCAGTTTGAAATGTGTTACCTGTTTTCTAGAAATATCTAAATAGTTTTGACGTTTTATCCCATTTTCTTCCATTTCAATAAATGAACTGAATAAAACTGCAGTTGCTGGATACTGCGATGGGTTTAAAGATTCTCTTACGATAGTCTAGATTCAAAAAATAAAAATCTGCCATGCGCGCAGCAGCATTATCAACGCTCAAGAAGGGTCCTGAAGTTTACTTGTGACTATATATACTACCTTAAATATCTGGCGAGCTTTGAGCCGGAAATGGGCAGTGTTTTCTAAGCTATTCAGGACTTTTCTTTGAATCAACTTTCTTTTGATTCAGTGTTTTAGGCCACAACAACTATTACTAAAAGGTCGATCAATTTAGTTGACCTGCCTCGAGCTACAACAACAAAACAGTCTTGTTCTTCGACGAACGCCATCTTAAACTACGTCACCGAAACATGCAAATGCAGACTTCCTTACCCACTTACACAAAAGCCCCTCCCCCTCCCGACGTTCTCTCTCCTTCGCAGTAACAAAGCAGGGGGTTGCGTCACCCCCTCGTGCATCAAACTGACGTTAGAGTCTAAGTTAGGCCTGTTATGGCTGGCAATTTATTACTTAACGTCGCCTTTTAAGCCAGCGTGAGCGCCTCTGAATGACGTTTCGTAAGCCAAAACCTTAAGCCGCTTTTGCATGTGATCTGAGTTTTGGACGTTAACCCTCGCTAAACTTCGTGCCACGCTTGTCATTACGCTGGTCGTTTATATTTCGGAAAAGACCATTTCGAGGAAGTTACTAGCGCCGAGGGTCCGTGGACGCCTGCTGTTTCTTTCTATCTATTAATGGGAGTTTCGGGAAAGCTAAGATGTAGAGTGTTGGAAGACGAGACGAGACGGGACGTGACTGCGCAAATGGGATAGAGTGCCCTGACTTTGTGCGATGTATTGTGAAAGTAGCTTATATTTTATGTAAATCAATTACATGGGTATAATAAAGCGTCCATGTCATAATAATAATAGGTAGAACAGAAGCGCAATTTAATTACTGGAGCGGAGCTATGGTGTGCTCGGTGTATCTTGAGTCCTGCAAGTATTTTGTGAGCGGCTACATCTTCCTGGAGGGGGTGGCCTTAATCGATGGCCGCCATTGTTTTTGTAACCATCTTGGATATCAACAAGGCACCCCGTTACTGAAAACGTACAATCGATTATCCGTGTTCGTTCTGCGGAGAACTCAAGATAGGCCCCGGACACTACACGTTACGGTATGATCACACTCCCAATGGAAACTAGACCGCGCATCACACGAAAACCACAAGGACTAGCCAAACCAAACTTTGCATGCACCAGCACGGGTGTCTCGACAAGGTTTAGCAAAAAATAAATCCGAAATTGGACAGTCAAGAGCCAAACAACAACGAGGAAACGCCGTTTCTAAGTGTTAAAGGCGTCCGATTGTTAAAAGAGTGATTGTTGATGGTACAGAGGTGGCCTCGCTAGCAGACAAGTGTCTGTTAACTGTAAGCAACTAAAAGCATATTATGTGCATATAGGCCTATGCTTTACTTATGCAGTACTTTCGAAAGTTTTTTTTTTTGTATATAAAGGCATACGTCAGAATTATATTTTTGGTTAATTACGGAACTGGGATCGGTTACCGGGATTTGGTATCCGTAATCGGGATCGGGATTTGGTACCGGCCAGTTTCGTTTAATGATCGGCTCGGGTAGAACAGCTTAAAGTTAACAGATGAGCGTCGACCATTCAGATAGAGAGACCGATGCATAAATAATGTATTCATGGCACTTTCTGCAGGCTGAGTAACTTGCTATCTTTGTGGCTTTTCCTTGGTTGAACGATATCGCTACTTTAAAAGCCCGACTCCATTTTGGAAACTTGACGGCTTCCTTATACTAGTTTTGGTTTTGGGTGGATTACAAATACGTCACTTGCTCATTTCAAAATATGTTTGAGGAGTCTAAATTTTAAAAATAAATGTTTGGAAGAGGGAAGCGGGAAACCCAGCCAACAGTGTCGACAGTGGAAGTGACGACGGTCCTTGTGCAAATCTATTACATGGATATAATAAATAGTTAATGCTGCGGTGCTAATCGCTGTCCACTCGCAGGAAAGTCGACCTCCTTAATCTTAAAGCAACAGTTACGATAAAAGTCGCCATTACTGTTTTTGCCAGGGGCTCGTTTTGATTATTAACGCGTTACCACTAATACGCAGAGCGGCATTAACAACGATGCCAGTAGGATTGGGCCTAAGGCTCCTTCCCATAAAAAAATTTTTATAAGACTTCTACAACGCCCCCCCCCCCCCCCTTTGAATAAGACCAGTAGTTGTGTACTACCGCTTTAGCTGCATTTTTAATTCTCCGATCCTTGGTGTATGGTTGCATGTATAGCATGCTGTTAGTGTTGCTAGTATAGGTTAATATAGGTTACTGTTTTCCAGCAAACGGTTTTTTCTTTGAGTGTGATAACTTCGTGGCGGATACAGGCTGTGGTTGATTGTACTGAGAGTTATGGATGTAGCGACGTCATTATAATTAAAACTTAAATTATAATGAGATTTTAAGCATTAAGAAGCTGCTTACTACTTAATGGTTGTAATTTATTATTGTGCTGCTGTTAAACAAAGTCAGGAAGAAATGAATTGTTAAGTAACTTTGTTAATATTGGGAATTTTTTTTAATGTAATTTGATGATATTTTACTAATATTTAAAAGAAAATACAGACTGTATTCAGTTGTAATTCAGCTGAAAGCAGCGTACAATTTGCATATTTAAAACACACAAAAATAGCATTCTGTAAAGGTGCAAAATTTAAGCAAATATTTTGCGAGAGTCTAAGCTTTCGTAGGCCGAAGAACTAGCCAATAGGAAACCAAGAGAGTAGACGATGTCGACCCCCCTGCTGGCTCGAAGTGAGCAGTGGTAGTCTCTGACTGTTTTCTATATTGGAGAGAGAGGTGGGTGGGTGAGAGGTGGCACGCATGACTTTTTTCTTAGCGCGTGAAACGGTTTTTATGACATTGGCTAAAGTAAAAGCCCCCAATAACGCATCAGCACTTTCACCAAACATTACCCTGGAGCCGATGACCACATGAGGTCTTTGCTCCATTCACATGACCGCCTAGAAACGAATCTAATGATCGTTCAGAGGCATGTCACAACTATACAAATTTCGAACTAAAGAATGACTTTTATTAAATGCAAAACTTTTACACGCTGATCCTGTCATTAAAACATAGATATTGTACTTGACAACAAAAGGTAAGATACTAATTTAGTTTTGTTTGGTAAAAAACAAAAAAAAAAGCCATCGCCCGCATCTGAAAAATCACGAATAAAACGTAAAAAAAAAAATATACCGCTCGCATCAATTTTGTTAGTACCTCTCCCGATAAACCACTTAATTAATATTTGGCGGCCCAACCTGGGCAGGTGTTGTGGGTTCCCTTTACCCTTCATGTTTTTTTTGCCTCTTCTCTTTGGCAACCAATATTCATTTATTTATTTATTTAGTTGTACCTAATCGCCATACTTATTGTTATTGGGTGCGCGGCGTATCTTGAGTCCTGGAAGTGTTTTATGAGCGGCTACGTCTTCCTGGAGAAAGCGCCATTGTTTTTGTAAGCATTTTGGATATCAACAAGGCACTCTGCTACCAAAACCGTACAATCGATTATCCGTGTTCGTTCTGCAGCGAACTCAAGATAGGCCGCGCACACTTTAAAGTAGCTGCACGCGAGCATCGCTTACTTTCTGTCTGAAATAACGAACAAGACATTGTCCCTGAACAGACACGGATACAGAATGATATTTCCAACTGTCACTCTACCGTGGTGAATTATTTACAGCGACATAATAATACAGCTGCGACAAAATATGCAACACCAGGCGTCACCCTCTAGCCACTTACACGCCTTGGCACACCCACGCAAAAATAATAAAACAAAAAAAAACACACACACCACAAGTCCAAGTGGCCAAGAACCTTTCTTGGACAGTCGACAGGCTGCTTTGGCCGATAATTTATTTGCTAATAAAACAGCTGTAAAGCGCATAGGAATGGTCACTGTGGCACAGTTGGTATCGCACAATAACGGCGGCGCAAATGCGCCCTTCCTATATTTTACCGCTGTTTTATTACCAGACATACAAAGCCACAAGGCCTCGAGCGCATTACGTGGCCCGTATTGGTGGAAATCACACTAGGACCAGACGCTTAATGTCACCACTTGGATCGCCACTGACTGTAAACATGTTGTCAGTTACGTATGCCTTAAATAACCGTCCCTGTCATGACAAAAGTGAATTAGGGAAAGTCTATCCCAGTTTTTTCTTTTTTTTTTCTTTAGTTGTATCGAAAAATTACTCCCATTTTCTTCTGGTTGCGTTGGCATAAGGGATAAAAAAAAATAACTATTTTGAATTCAGTGTTCAAATCACAGTAGTGCAGAAAATGTGGTTTTTGACATCTAAATCACAATCGTAAAAAAAAAAAGTTTTAAGGTCTAAAGTTTTAAGGTGTATATGCAGTATTAGACATTGAAATTTTAACACTTCATTATGTTGTACTGAAATCTGCGTATGGATTAATCGTTCCTGGTAGATGCTAATGTTTGTGCAAATATCTTTCCGTTGTTAAAATAGAACAAGGTTGCATTGTCGGAGCACGTTTCTAAGCCACACATAGTTCGAATGAGGCAAGTTTATCACTTAACAATGCCAAGTCGTATCAATGGAATTTTCCGCCAGGAAAAAGAAATACATAAATGCTTGTGTGGCAAAGAACTATTCAGATTTCATTGTCCAGCCGTGCAGAGGTGGACTGGCAAGGTCGGGGATTCCCGACTGGCCTCTCGCCCTAGTGGCCTCTCAACAGAAATAAATAAGTTAAAAAGTAAGTTCGGTGTATATTTTAAATATATATTTTTTTTTTTTGTAATACTCGTTTACTCTTTATTTATTCGTGCGAAGTTTCACACCTTTTGGCTGTACTTGCTAAATGAATCTTCTCAATTTGTAAAATGAATCTTCTTCTTCTAAAATGAATCTTCTTCTTGCTAAATGAATCTTCTCAATCTTCTCAATCTTCTCATTGGTTTTTTTTCCCTCCAAGTATAGGACGCCGAAATTTACTAGTAGCGGTTTCTCGCGGCATCGATTGAGTGATGAATGAATGAAAGAGCAGCTGCGACTGCGTGCTGCAAGGAAGCTGCTGTTCATTAAGTTGCAAAATGTACGTACACATTCTATCTGGAGTGATTGCATTAACTGACTGGACATTAACACACAGATCCTTCGGTTACTATTAGCCATGGATGTCGTAAGAGAAAGAGAAAGTAAAGATAACGTTTCATCTGTCACGGAAACGAGCGAACCGATGAGAAATCTTCAATTTGTTTTAAAAAGACGAAAACCGTCAAAGGTTTTTCTAAAAAACGAAATTGGAGGGTTGGAAGGCCATCTCGGTTAGGATGAATTTGGTTAAAGTCCGTTCTGCTAAAATAACCTGGATTTCGGTGGCAAAACTATAAGACTTCTGCAGCCAGCTATAAGAATGACACTTAAACAATCTCTCTTAGGAAGGTAAGCCCTGAATTTTTTCTACACCCTGCTTTTTAAAGTTGCAGTGCAAGCTCATCTGTATCAGCTCATCGTCATGTGTGTTTCCCACAATTAGTTAAAATGAGAAAAAAAAAGCATCTCAGCAAAAATACTCACAGCAAAAAGAATCACATGACCAAATTCTAACAAATACTAAAGCCAGGCCTAGCACCTTGACACCATGACCATTTTCGCTAAAAGGCTTTCATTTTCAATTTTTCCTTTCCTTCTAGCAAGTCCGTGCCCTTAACTTGGCTTAGGTCCTATTTCCATGTTTTAAAATGCGGAAATTGGGATTCCATTAATGTGGAGAGCAGATCCAAGGACGGCGCTGAAGAGACTGAAGCCTTCTATGTTAACTCGCAAAAATTGCCGAAATTGTTCGAAGAAAACGTAGCTAAGAAAAAAGTTATTCAAAAAAATTGAAAAAAAAACACTCGGCGAATTCTCCCCCCCCCCCCCAACTTTGTTCTGGTTCCGGTCTTTATTATTTGCATCCATCACTGATGTTGGAAAGTCCCCATCCTTCGAAACGCCAAAATATGCTACCTTAAATGTGATAACACATAACACTGAACCAAAACTAGAACCAAAACTAACCACTAGGGTTAATCCTTTGCTTTTCATAATAAAAAAAAAAAATAGTACTGAGTCTTCGTGTGAACACCAGGGATCCAGTATACTTTTAAAGCCACCAAAAGGGGAAGGGTTTTTTTTTTTTTAAATGTTTTCCCCTGCTGTTATTTACTGTCTTTTATTTTTGTGGCGCCCTTATAAGCAATGTCTAATACATATCGTTTGAAGCCAGTAGAGGCCTTACAAATATCCGTCAGCTTCCGGGGCTCTGCCTCGGACCCAGCTGGGGGAGCTCACAGCGCTTCCCCAGACCCCCTAGCTGCAATGCTTGATCCAACAAATTTTACCCCCACTCCAGCCAGATGTTCTTCGCTGCGTCCTGGCTCTGCCCTAATAAATTGAAAAAAGTGGCCTCTGGCCATTACATTCCCGACTGGCCTCTTGACCCACCAGTCCGCCTCTGCAGCCGTGTATATTAGAGTTCGTTTAACTTTCAAAAACTGGACCGGAGGCTGAGGAGGAGGAGGCGGAGCGGCTAACAATATGAAAATGTCACAATGCTGCAACGTGTAACAATGGTACAATAAAGAGACGAGGCGCAGAAGATGGATTCAAAAAAGAGTTTCAAAGGGTTTAACGAGCGTTAACCACTCCTGGTCAAGATGGATTAGAACTCACTCGAACAAGATGCTTGGGCACGAGGAAAGTAACATTGTCGTCGTATCTTATTAGTGTTAGCATTGTCGGCCTTCCAGCTCTAACCAAAGTGAGTAAAATCTGGCCACTTTCTTCTATTAGCTCTTTCTCTAACCAAAGTGAAACGGTCCCTGTGTTCGCTTACATCTTCAAGATTTAAACCGTAGTAAAATTGCAAGTATAGGTCTTTACCTTGCTCAAAGTTACAACATTATTTAAAATAACGACCAAAAAAAACATTAAAGTCAAGGGGGTTTCAAGGATGTAGCTATACAAATTTCAAGGAATTAATTCAAGACCTGGAATTATTTCTTAACAAATTCAAGAACTTCAAGAACCTTGTATCAATCCTGATGGAGAATAGGCAGAATGCAAGCCGCGTCAGTGGCTTCGGGGAACCAAAAATAAAGCGAGCCCGTGACAGCGGAGTGGTTATAGCAGTGATCTCGAAGCCAACTGGATTCCAGCTCAAATCTCTCGGTAATTAAAAAAAAAAAAAAAGCCCGACATGGTCCCTGCGATGGCTTAGGTTTATTATCAATGCACGGGCCCACGCAAAAAGACACAACCGCAAAGAACGAAAACAATCGCAAAAGGGCCATTCGTTATCCGCACATTTTCCGAAATTTAAAACAAACCTCAAATTTCAGCACAAGATCCGTTAGCCGCCAGGTGTGTTTGTGACCAATTTACCGACTAACATTTGACCTTCGTTTTTATCCCTCTAAATGTTTGCAGGTAATAAATGGAGTTTTGTGACCGTCTTTTTCTTTGTAGTTGTGTCTCTTTTTGTTGGAAGATGGCACCAGCACATCCGAAATTGGACCTATATCTCATGTGCGTTGATAATAAGGCTATGCAATGCAAGGACCAAGCATTGGAATTACGGTTTTTTTTAATACCTTAAGGGTAATAAAAAAAAAACTGGTGACGTGGTATAGTGGTGGAGCAAGAAGAAAAGTTCAGTTGCAGGTTCAAGGGAACGTTGGGAGGGGGTGGGGGGGGGTGCTAACAAGGTTTTGGTAGTCTGGAACAAAATGACCAGGAGGCTGCAGATGCCGATAAACAACTTTTTATAAGTGTAATAATAAATCTTCATACTTCTACGTGTGCAACAACCGGTATTAATTATTAAGAACTGAAATTTAATTAAATCGTATTCGGTGCTCAACCATACACATTTGTTTTAATTCCGCACAATTGATTGATTCCTTAAAGCTATCCTGGCATGAATTTTCTGTTTGTGGAAACTTTTTTTTGCTTTCTTTTCCTTCATTTCTTTCGAGATTCCTGATAGGTATTAGCTGGTATCGTTAAAATACGTAGTCTGTTCTCCGCAGAGATTGGTGACTTTTGTAGTTTTCGAATTACCGTGTCTCCTGTATTAAGGAGTTTTTATTTTATTTTTTTTCTCTTATTTAATTTTTTTCTGGCGTGCTGAAACTTTAATACGTAGACATTTGGCTAACTAATTAAAATTCGTGTGGCGAAGCAGCAATATTAGTAGCAAACGAAGCAAATTTAATCCCGCCTATAATAAGCTGCTGCACTCCTAACGTTGGCTATGCATAGAATTGATTCGTAATGCTATCGCACATTTTGATTAGAAAACGTGAAAAAGAAAAGAAATAAAAGGGCATTGAAACAGAAATCTAGCCACTTCCATTCTAACTTCTTCAGACTCCTACAAGAGTTTTATTATGCCAGGTTCTGTTAGTACTGAAGTAAAAATTTTTCTTCAGTGAGTTCGCCTATACGAAAAGTTTTGGCGTACTCAAGATACTGACTCACATATATCAATACAGTTTGCAACAAAATAATAAATAATAGATTTAGCGAGCTACGTGACTCGGTTTGTTGTGCGGTGGGCGCTCGGCAAAATGCTGGTTTTCTTCTTTATTTTATTTATTTTTTAAAATCTCGTTATTTCATTTCCCTTTTCTTTCTTTCTCATTTTCACCAAGTTCATAAGGATGAATTCTCTTGTTTGCTGCTGCGGTGATTCCGAATGAAGAGGAACACAGAATAAAATAAGACGTAAAGAAGGACTATAGAAAGCGACTGACGGGACTTGTTGGTTCAAACACTTGCAGGCGGCAGCACCAGCGCCATCGCTTCACAACCAAACAACCTTTATTACCTGTTGCGCTTCACGCTTTAACAAAGGGAGCTTTGCTTTGAGGAAAGCAGCCGCAGCAACATGAATTTCATTTTAAGTCTCCATTCATCCCAAGTTTTGCTGCCCTGAAACATCTTTTGTCGCAAGCTCCGAAACTCTTGCGAATTTATAAATTCTCCGGTAATGCATTAATCCCCCCTCTCTCACACACCCTTCCCCATCCACTTCCTCGTTCACACTTATCAGATTTAAATGTCTATTGCAAACCAGAATAATAATAAAAAAAACAACCTTTTCTTTAAAATATTCTCCATCTTTTCATTCTGCAGCGACAGGGATGGCGTGACATTTAAATGGGTCCTTCTTTTGAGCGCTGATCCAAACGCGTGAGAGAGGAGTTTGGGCGAAACATCACGCTTGTTCGCGCACCAGCAGAATTCTCAAATATGATTTGCTGTTGAAAACTTACTGATAAAGAAAATCAGTCGAGAGAAACCGTACTAGAACTCACGTTTAGGCACAAGGGCAGAATCAAGTAAGTCTTGTAGTCTAGAAACGAAATAAGTAGTAAATATGGTCCATTCCCTGGTGTTTCTGGGAAAATGGCGGCATACATGTAGTTTCAGGTTAAACAACCACTGCAGTTCAGCTACCACTTTCTTCTTCCGGGTTTGGAACAAACCACCCAAAACTAACAATTTTATTAGGAATTTTATTAACAATTTATTATTAACAAAATTCCAAAAAGTGTTCGCCTTGCAAAGTAGGGATAAGAAAAGCCGCCAAGAATATTACTTTGAAGTTGGCTGCTAGTGGGGAAGAGTCACAAGTTGTTCCTTCACTTCCTGACTAGTGAAGCACTACGAAGCAACTGTCACCGGATTTCCGGTCCCAACACGACACTCAGTCATGGCTAACACTGGACCACCCCCTTCGCCGCTCTGGTGTTAAGCTTGTGGCACACTGCTCCGTTCCGTCGACGACGAAGAGAGCCTCCAGGGCCACCGTAGTTCGCGACGGAAGCAATGTGTGCTGGGCCTTCCGTTAGGCCGGGTTTACGCAACGACTCGCCTTTGCATTCTCGCAGCTAGAATTTAGTTGCAATGGCATAGTTGTCATTGCCATGGTAACAAAGCTATCTGGATTAGCTAAACCCTACGTCGTTTGAGTAAATGCTTTAAGTCTTATAATCCGTGACAATAAGATAAAGAATTCCTCCTGACGAAATTTTCACAGCCGCTTCCGAACTTGGATTATTCAGTGTTTTCACTGCGAGTCGACATAGCTAAAACCGCCGCCATGTTGGAATTTCAGATGATTTCTAGCTTCTAGCTGCGAGAATGCAAAGGCGAGTCGTTGCGTAAACGCGCCCTTACAGTCAGTCGCTAACTACGATGGCCCTGGAGGCTCTCTTCGTGGTCGGAACGGAACGGAGCAGTGCACCACAAGCTTTAGCTGTGAATAAGTGGTCATTGTTGAAAGGATAAAGTTGTTGGCACTCTTTTATCGGTTAGCAAGTACTCAACGGTTAAAGTTACATGCATCCATGTTGCCTTTCTGTGCGATTCAGGTTTGCGACATTAGTTCGAACGTGTGTAAATGTTGCCAACGCATTCATTTTTTTTTTTTTTTTTCATGCGAGATGATTTTCCGACATTAACTTTAACCTGTGTAAATGTTGCAAATGCTAGTCTCAGCGGGTCGCACGACATACCGAAAGGATTTATGTCCTTTTAAGTGAAGAAATTTTTATGACGATGTGTGATCAAATCTGAGGTACTTTTCAAGATTCCAACACAACAAGGAAATTGCAAGAAAATGTAATTGTTCATAACCAGGGGATAAAGCTCTGTAATATTTCTTTTTATGGTCCTGTCATAACTAGCATTATCCTGAAACTGTGGCAACAGGCAGCACACCATGACGGTCGATTTATGGACTGGTGGCAAAGTCTAGCCACCAGTGAACACTGTGTCCTCTCGTCTTCGGACTAGGAGAGATCTCTGTATTAGTATATTGACGAAATCCCAGTAGGGGGATTTAGTAAGTCTATCAATTATCTCTGCCAACGTGTATAATGTCTTAAGCTACGCAGCAACTAGGCTACTCACCTTGGTCGCATGTCAATTTTGAATTCTACAGAAGCCCATGCATGATACCCTCCTCTTCAACATTTTTTTCCGACCCTCTTACCACATTCGTTCAGTCTACGATGACTGAAAACTGTTCTACCATAGGAGAAGAAAGTGTTGGGAAGGAAAAAAAAACTTAACGCGAACGTGTCGGTGCTCTTTCCGATCAGAGGAGGACGCGGCGGAAGTAGATTCATAGCAATGCGCCTGCGCTGTAGTGTGTTCATTAATAGCAACGGGCGCACACCGGACTGAGCGCTTCATCTGTACACGAATAGTGGATGTGAATGGACGATTGTGAGCGCATTTTCATGCAATAAACTTCGTCGTTAATATAGAACGCTGCACAAGTTACATCGTTCAAATTAGCACAGGACGAAACCTCAATTCTTTCTGTAAATGGCCCTTTAGGTAACGTGTCAAACCATACAATCAACGATTTTTCTTTATGGTTTAAAAAAAAATGGTTGTTAGCTATTACATACGGAGAACGAATTAGTTCCATTGCTGTGATGTTACTGTTTACAGCATCGTTTTCGGGTAGTTTACATAGAGCCTGCATCATTGAAAATACATGTGGCAACACAATGAAAGTTAAACAGCAATACTATCGAAAAAACACCAGTCATTTGCTTACCGCGAATTAGTAGTTACATAGCTAAAAGCGATTGACGAACTC
This sequence comes from Lithobius niger, assembly GCA_023313725.1. Taxonomy (NCBI): domain Eukaryota; kingdom Metazoa; phylum Arthropoda; class Chilopoda; order Lithobiomorpha; family Lithobiidae; genus Lithobius; species Lithobius niger. The sequence continues at coordinate 12,655 of JAHWFP010029171.1, forward strand.
GGCCAAAACAAACGGCGAACCAATATGGCGGACGTCCCTCCCCTTTAACGAGCCGGGTTGCCATGGAAACGTAAGAGAGTGCGTTGATATGAGCAGACAGGCAGTTTCTTTGCCATCCCAGAATTTTATATTCCTATGGTTCTACCCTGCCGATGATAACCTTCCAAACAACCTGTATAAATTTCCACCTGCAGTGAGACAAATATCCTCCCACAGAAACGGAGAAATGTTCTGAACTTTATTTTTTTTTTGTTGCTGTTTACATAAATTCGGGATAAATTGCTTTATTCTGTGAACAGTACGAGTGTAAAGTTGGTGTGATGTGACTAATACACAATGATAATACATCTAAACAAAAAATATAATTACATATCTAAAAAGTAAAGTTAACTTCAAATTAAAGCTATAGGCTAGGCTTAATAGATTCCACAAACTACTACAATTACGTATGCATAAAAAAGTAACAAGCGTTTATAACTTGCTTATTGTATAACCAGCCTTAGCAATATAAATTAAATTTAATTATAAAGAATTAATTATTGAAATTTAGTTAAAATCGTAAAGATTTAATGAAAAATCTTCAGATTTCTTTTAAGTATTGTCTTTTCTAAACTTCTTTCGAAGAGTTTGCATCTACTTAATCTACATAATAAGGTCGTTGAAATAAGTATAAGTAAACAATGACTTTAATCGCTTTTTATTCTTCGTGCACGTGTTATGTCTTTGCTACGGTGCCTAACAATTTCGTCTAAAACGTTGATTGTTGATGGGTAAAATGAAAGAATCAGTGTTTCAGCTAAAGGCATATAGTTTCGAATCAAAGTAAGCCACGTTTTTAATTCCGGGGCCTCGAAATTGGGACCTAAACACGATGGAATGGCTTACTTATTTCGTAAATTCATCCTTTCACAGCTGAGCTGAATTGTTTCAAACTGCACACCAACAATTACTGCGGAGCACGAGGTTTATCATTGCTATCTTGAAGAGTGGCCAGCAACAATAAGACCTGTCTAAAAGATAACAAAATAATAATGAGGCATTGTTTTGCCGGGTGATTTGCTTTCTGCCTCTAGCCAGGTTAAAGATTTCAACACCACCCGTCCGTACAAGTGACTTCAGCAAGAAATACAACATTATTAGCCGGCGCAATTTTTTTTCACACGACGATGCTGGCAAATGCATCGACGTGCCAATTTTTAAAACTGTGCATACACTGACTTGCGTCACGGGATGCGCTGATTGAGTGAGCGAAGCGAACGAAAATCAGCGTTTGGTAGCCAGTGCGCGCAAAAATTGGATTGAGCAAACTAAAATCGATGAAAGTGTTTGTTGGCCAGTGTGCACAGAATTCGGATTGAAGAAACTTAATTCGGTGAAACATGGACACACACATGCACAGTGTTGCAAACAGTGGATCCAAGACCAGCCGTGAGTAGCACGGGCTTCCTCTAGTAGAAATTACTAATAATAAATATTGCGTGTAAACCAATAAGAAGTAAAAAGTAAAAATAAAACAGTAAACATTCATAACCATAATGTCTTAGTAGATAACCAATGTAAGTAAAACAAAACAAACAAACAACATTTTTTTTTCCCTAAGCCTTGAATTGTCAACAAATATTCAGGTAGATTATATATTTGGCGGCCATAATCCCAATTGCTAATTTTAAACCATCATCAGTTCCATTCTCACCCTCCACTAATTATTACAAAGGCCTTGTAGTCACTATTGACTCTTTTGGAATTTGACTTATTGACAAAGTTTTTCACAAAACCCATGCAACATTCCCGCTAACTTTGCAAAGTAAATCCTCGTTTATTCAGCAACCTCCAAAGGGTGACATACAAAATTAACCCCATAGGAAAATATCATGGTGAGAGATTCTAAATGTTCCAACTTCCAAATAACAAAAAGAGATTTGACAGAAGCTATTTTATCTTTCTTTACCTACTGTTCAACGGCCTTCTAAACGTGGATGTGTCCAGATATTTCCTTTGGAATTACCACTCCGCAAGAGGTTTCTGTCCAACGTTACAGGGTCGTATTACCTCAAATCTGAACAATATAGGACAGTGGCGTAACTACAGTGGGGCAGAGGAGGCAATCGCCTCCGGGCCCACCGGCTTTGGTGATTTTGTTTGATGATTTGGAGGGAATGGCCTCCACTAGGCTCAAGCCTTGTGTGGCAAAAGCTGCATGTTTTTACTTTGATGTTGGGGGGGGGGGGGGGGGTCTCTGCTGAGCTATCACCTCGGCCCTAATTTTGAAGTTACGCCCCTGCCATAGGAATCAGTTTTTCACTGAAAGAGTCATTGGGAAATGGAACTCATCACATCATTCCGCTCTAACTGTGAATTCTTCGTAGTACACCTGGACGTCTGGAAGCTGCAAAACTGTATTTCTTTCTTTTTTTTCATGAAGGGGTCCTCATTGGGCTTTCGCCTTGTGTGGCAAAGACTTCATTTTTTTAATGAAGCGGGGGGGGGGGGGGGGGGCTCCACTAGACTCCAGCCTCAGGGCGCCAATTTTGAAGTTACGCCCCTGCCATAGGAAGCAGTTTTTCACTGTGAGAGTCATTGGAAATGGAACACATCACAACATTCCGCTGTAACTGTGAATTATTCGAAGTACAGCTGGACGTCTGGAAGCAGTAAATGTTGGGCTGGAGTGGGCCCGACCGTCATTGATACAGTACTGATAATTTCGCAACTTATCTTGTACGAAACCCACACTAGAAACATTTCGTATGTTATCTACGTTATTTTGAACAAAAAAAGTAATGTTCCATAAAGTGAAAAGAGATCCTTGCCCTTCTACTAGACAAGCACTGAAATTATCCAGATTGATGACTCAAGTGCAACTGAACGAATAGTCACGAAACCTGGAAATCGGTACGGGGATGCTATTGATTGGATAACTAACGGATGCAATTGCCAAAAGCTGTCAAGGGCAATCCATTGCAAACGTTTTAAAATATACATTATCGTAAGTGTCCATGTTTTACCTGTCGCTTCATACACTATCCCTTGTCGCAAGATTGTCTGGGAGAGGGGCTGTGGGTTTCGTTTTTCGGATACTGGCCAGCTTATTCAATACCGCCAGAGTCTTATTTTAGGAAAGCAACGTAACCTGGCGTCAACTTTCTGACATGCACGTGAACTGGCGTTGAATTCAAAGCGAAACACGATTTCTACCCTAGTCAGCCTTGGCTTGAAGAAGCCATCCGCTTCACCACCTCACGTTCAAAGATGCCTCGACTAAACATAGCACTAGTGGTGTGTTTTTTTTTCGCGCCTATCGATTGGGGTTAAAATCTATCCAGTGTATATTTTAACGTGGGTCATCCCAGAATATACCTACAACCAGTCGTTCCTCATTTGGCCGCATTGGGGATAATACTCGGTGTCCATAAATAATTCACCCCATAAAGAAATTAAATACACAAAAACGAAAACAGATATTGAAAAACTGTAAAGTACCAAATGTTTATTAACTCAACAAGTTTTTTTTTTTTTTTACAAAATGTCTGGTGATGATAGACTCATAATAAAACATCCACATGCGCCCTTCTGTTGCTCGGAGAATATTCAGTCGAAAATCGATTTCTCCCCAAACGTTTTTAAGCTTGTTTATTGATACTATAGTTATGACCTGGATGATCTTGTCCCATAATTCCTTCACAAAAGTTACATTTCTTGCGTACAATTTGTCCTTTATAAAGCGCCGCAAGAAAAAACACAGTAACAAACACGGTATCAATAGTCATGCTTAAAAATGTTTGGTAAGAAATCGATTTTCGACTGAATATTTCTCGAGCAACAAAAGGGACGCATGTGGAAGTTATACTCTTTTTGTACAGCATCATTTTGGGCCTTTTAACACTTTTAATTATTTTTTTTTAATTGATGACAAATCCCACTATCTGGGTGCTTTAGTTTTTAGTATTCACTAGCATACAATTTTTAGCATTGTTTATAGTTTTTATTGTACATAATCATTTTGGGCCTTTAACACTTTTCACATCCTTCCCATGTCCTGCACGTTTGGCGATGCCATCGGGGACCTTGAGTCCCTGCAGGTCTAACCTTGGTGGTAAGGCATTCGTGTCCCCAAACCTCTTACCATCATCATTCTTTGGCCTTATTATGTTTAATGTATTTACATGCAATTGTGGCTGCTGTTAGTGACTCCCCAGTCCTTGCCAGACCCGTTGCTATCGCCACAAATTTTATTATTTATTATTTATTTATTCATAACGGGGCCATCATCACCAGACATTTTTTAAATCAATAGGCCAGGCTTTTTGAGTTAATCAATTGGTACTTTACAGCTTTTCAATATCTGTTTTCTTTTTTTTGAAATTTAATTTCTTTATGGGGTGAATTATTGGTGGACACCCTGTATTATTGGTGGACACCCTGAATACTACGTCGAGCCCTACGGGACCTCTTTAATGTCACTCCTGACATCTCACACCATGAGAAAGTAAGTTTGACTCTTGTGCGAAATGCAGTTTCATTACCAAGATGAGAGAATAAAAGCTATACTTGGTCCAGTATTAGTCGAACTATGTCACATAGGCTATGCAAAGCAATCATTGCGACCCCAGAATGGTATCCCACTCCTCAAATGTAAACACAAAAGGAAACATCACACGCCAATCAGGGAGTAATTGCTCGTTACTGGCGAACGTCGCGAATATCACGTAATTTTGACGCATTTATTGCAGTGTTTGCACACGACATCGTCAAAATCGCGTCATGTTCGAGGTTAGTGTTTGACGAGCAACTTAGAGCAGGAGTCACCGTCATTTTTTATGTCGTACTAACTATAATTCTCGTCCGATTTATGCACTAGGTTTTGCATTGGTAAAATATTTTCGTTCCCTACCAGTTTTCAAGTTGTTCCCGTGGTGTGTGATGCATGTTTAAAAAGTAAATTGACCTTGTTAGCATTTTGATAAGGTCATCCCTTTCTTGCCCACTCAGTAGAGTCTTCTGCTCTCACACATCACCCATGTTTCACAACTCTTCGTTCAGTGGTGTTTGAGCCATCAAGCTTGACCATAACTTAAACGATCATCCTGTACGTATATTGGCGTTAAACGAAGTAAACATGATGAATTTGTCAATAAATCAACCTCCTTTGTTTCCTCACCCAACTAAAACTTTTGTTCCCTTTCTCCTTCTTTGTTTTGTGATATTTTGTTATTTGTACATGTTGGTGTATGCAGACTGCACAAATGGCAGAGCGAAGTTTGATAAACTGACGTAACTCAAATAGCCCTTGGCCCTGCTGTGACAACATACAAGTTGCATTAGTGTTGTCTCTCAGAGAAGTCAACAAGACTCGAGGAATCCCCTTAAGGCAAACCAGAAACATAGAAATGGGATTTCCAAGTAAATTCATTAAAGGAGGACGCACCCACTTGAATCAGGAAACAAGTCATGACCTTTCAACTGCGGTTCACTGCAGTAAACAAAGACGCTTTTTAAAGAGAAAAATTAAATAAAAATTAAGACCAGGCTAGAGCATGTATCGACCAGACTCAGCGTATGTGGGGAGTACAGGAATTAAAAGCTTTAATCGACGTGTATTAGGGAACTTCGATGATGAATTCCATATGTTCTTGATGGACTTAAAATGTTTAATCGACGTGAGTTCCTTATGTTCCCCAATGAATCTTAGTGAATCTAGCAGCGTGGTAGCGTTGCTTATAGAAAGCTTAATGCCAACTTTTAATCGGTAAACACAAAACTGACTTTTTTCTTGTTTTTTTTTTTTGGCGATAATTTACTCTCAATCCTATCAACTGTCCTATTGAACGGATATTTTGAATTTTTTTTTTTTTATAATAGTATATTCTTTACTCGCAGGACTCAAATCCAGCAGTATTTTTCGAAACAAAAAAATAATTTAATTACGTCCAAAAAATTATTTTGTTTCGTTTCATCTCCTACAGTCGCATGGCGTTGACTAATCTGCTAGACATTTTCTAATGGTCAGATCTAATTGTTTCGTAAATGTTCGTTTCGGTAATCTTTCCAAAAGATAAATAAACAATCACCCGTCGTAGCATCTTGCAACGTCCTAACATTAGGTCTAAAGAATAAGGAAACCAAACTGATGAAAAAGCCCTTTATTTTTCCACAGTTTGAGGTTCCATTTGATGTGGTTCAGTTGCCCACCTACGTAGGCTAAGGAGGCGTTGTGTCACAATGTGCAGTAGAAGCTGCTATTCCCTCATCTGCTCCGAGCCTTCTTCACAACCCGGGGAAGAATCAGTATAGGACAGACTGCATTCGAGAAAGAGGGGGGGGGGGGGATCAACGTGCAGCGTGAAAACGGACTCAATACTCAAGGATGAGAAGATCACTAACAGTCCAGAAACATCAGGGCATGTTTATAGATGAAATAAATGGCATTTACATATCGTTATGTAATGCACAGTTACACAAGAATAATATACAAAAAGTCATGACGGCAATGCGTGGTAAACGGTGCAGATCAACAGGCTCAAGTTCAGGGCATCCAGTTAATCCTACTAATGATTATCTCGAGATGAGTCATGACCGTAAAGTGTCAAAAGGTAAGCCATCCTCGAATACACTGATGGCAATGATTAAGACATATTATATTTTAATACTAAAGTCTGGAGAGCACAGGAGGCAAGAAGAATGCATATTTGCAATCTGAAGCAAGGGAGAGTGTGGCCATCTAGACGAACAATTAATTCATGTTCGGCTTTATAAGCCTAAGACAAGGTAACTCCCTCTGTTATAACATGGCACAGTCTTTGATACAGACGATACTTGTTTATCAACTATATGATAAAGCAGGTGTTGGTCTCTAATGTAACTGTTGACGATGGTTGTATTCCACCGACTGTTCTGGGTTGAAAAAAAGATAAACTATCCTTATGGAAACGGTATGGCCTTTAATCAAAGAATTGTTGCGAAGAAGCTACAGAGTCTGAGTCGGAGTCCTGTAGTTGGACCAGAAGGCTCCTTAGCCCATTTTTACAAACAGAACAGTAATAAAATTACGGCCCCCACTTGTTTACATTTTTGACTTGCCCTTAACGTTGCCATTTTGTCTAAATGTAGCTTACGGGGAGCGTTGTCCCTGTCTTTAAGAAGGGAGATCAACCCGACCCAACAAACTATGGCATGGATCGCTTTGACAGTTGTCTCATGTAAAATAATGGAGTCCACTATAAAGTCTTACACGTTGCATTATCTTTTGGAACATGGAATTATTAGAAACGTCAAATTTGGCTTTTTACCTGGACAATCAACAACCTGCCGGCCGATGACTTGAATCGACTGTGGACCAAATCTGGGCATCCATTCGAATATCACCTATTTCGACTTTCGCAAGGCTTTCGAGTCTGTGGTGCATGCCAAACTTTTACTCAAGCCGGATTGCTTGGGTATTGCTGGAAAGTTGTTGCTATGGATTACTTCATTTCTTAATGGCAGAACGCAGCAAGTGGTTGTAAATGTCTCCTTCTCCCCTCCCACGGCGATTTCAAGTCGGGTGCCACAGGGTTATGTCCTGGGGCCGATTTTGTTTATCTTCTTGAATGATCTTAATAGCAAAATTGGCGACTCCCATCAGTTCAAATTTGCCGATGATGTTAAGCTTGGCCGACATCTTGCCACTGGTTTAACTGACTGTCTGTGACTGTCAGTCACATTCCAGTCCATTGGGGGCCTCGAAATAATTAAGAACCAATCGTGGTTTGGTTTAAAGTTGTCTGATTTAGTAGACATGGGTTGTTTTTTTGTTTTTTTTTAGCTCAAACGCCGACAATTTCACAGTCCACGCGACTAAAACTTTGTTAGCCGCTTTCGTACCACAACAATACCAAAAAACGAACCCAAAAACGGTGCGGCAGGTCTGGTAAGTGGCGCCATCACTTCGAAGACTTCGGTAAAAGTGTTATAACCCGAACTTGTAGGCCAAGGCCGTCAATAGACGGCAACGTGGCAGGTTTGGTAAGTCATCTGTTCGAAGAAGTTGGAAAAGTGTCCCGACCCGAATTTGAAGGCGAATCCTTTCAACAGATGGCACTACAGGGTGGGGTACTTGATTGTACGACGGAATGGCGTGGCCGGTGACTTGGCCACCTGCTCCGTATTATATATGTAGATGATCATTGTTGCCCAGGTATCCGACAGCCGTCACTCCAGACACAAGCCGTTCACCATCGGCTAAAACCAAATTAAGCCTACTTGCCTCTCCTGTTGGTTCAGATGCCAGCTGCCTCACACCTCGTTGTCGATGCGCCATTAAGCCTCAATCCCCCCCCCCCTACATATACCCAACCCTGACGTGCAGTCCAGAAAAAAACCTATTTAGTTAAAATCAGATCACATTCTTAAGACGCAGTACGTCTTGTCGTATTTGTAGGAGTGTAACCGAAAAGGATTTATACTTTGTTCTGTATCGTTGCCAGGTTCATTGACTGCAGCCCTATTTGTATTTATGTCCTCTTTGCTAGCAATCGGGAGGCCACTACCGCTGGAGTCCCAATCCCTTCTCACAACACCTGTGCAGCTTGTTTCCAATAATTAAACCATTTCCAGTGGACCAGGCAAGCTGTTTAAAAAGCGACACTCACCCATTATTAGCCCTAGTTTCCCAAGTTGCCAGGGGTTTGAATTGCACGGCCAATTTCGTATGCAATGAACCCTTTTCTTTATCAAGGGATGCCAGCATTTGTAATGCTTCCCGGCTCACTTAACGCCTCATCCTTACTTCCTTACACTTACACATACGAGAAAGTATGTGCGATTTACAAATGAAAAATGGAGAAATTGTCCTTAAGCTGACATCAGCTACAGGCCTACTGCAGTAGATTACTATAGGTTACTAATGTATACATACAATTTTACAAAACTGAACAAAACAAGCGGCTACAGCGACTGCCTAGTTGCACCGGTCTTCTATACAGTTCCTCCACTTCCAATGTTGAGGCGCACACCTCTATCATGCACTGCAACAGCTACCTCTATTATACTAATCTAAAAGCAGTAGCCATCACAATTGTCGGTTAATAATGTGTTAGCTTTTAGGCCTATTTTATATTTTAGGCGTAATTCTCAGCTTTTAG
>JAHWFP010029171.1:28788-72420 GCA_023313725.1 Lithobius niger
ACCGCTCCTACTTTTTTGTCCACATAAGGAAACAGATGACAAAATAGCGGTATTTTTTTTTGGGTGGGGGTAGGGTTGCTCGCTACTATTTTTTTCCAAATAAATGTTCCGAGCAGGAAAGACGCCTCACATTCAGTGCAGATTCGGACCTTACACCGTAGCGTGCATAATAACCTCACTGTTAGGTGTAGATGGATCCTTCAAACTCCAGATGAATAATAACTGCCACTGGGAAATTCCGATTTCTTTTAGATTTTGCACATGACGAAGTAGCTATTAGTTGATATCAAATGAAACAATGAATGCACCATAGTTGCATTTACACTGTAATGGCCGCCATCTTGAAATCAGGGCCATTTTGAAATAATTATGCTTATTATCGTTAGATTTCCTTCAAATTTAGAACAGAGACGAAATAGTTGATACCAAGTAAAACAGTGAATATGCCATAGTCAGTAGTAATATCTAATGGCCATCGTCTTGAAATTGTGGATCCTTTTTGAAATTATGTGTATTGTCCCATTTCGTTCAAATTTAGGTGGGAGACGATACAGTTGAATCCGCGTCAAACAGTGAACGTGTCATCGTAACTAGTAATCTGTAATCCACGCCATCTTGTAATAAGTCAGCCATTTTGAAATTATGCTTATTATAGCCTGATTTCCTTCAATAAAAAAAAATAAAACATGTGAAAGAAAAATAAAAAAAAGGAAGTTGTACTCAAACTCTAAAGTGGGTGTATAGTGCATTCTTCTCCGTGCAGGCAGTAGCCTACCGTCAGCTGCACTGTTTTATAGTTTAGGTACAATTCTAAAAGTAACAGGTATTAATAAACAAAAAACGGAACGTTAAATGTTAAGAGTAAGGGTCTAAAAGTCAAAACCTACAAGGAACACGGACAAGCTTTGACAGTCAGGGTCTAGGTGTAAAATTTTGTCAGTAAGAGGCTGGTAAGCATTAGACCCTTACTACCCGGTGGCTAGCTTTCGTCCTTAAGAATAGGAAAGCAGTAAATACATTTTGACGAAAAACTGTAAATCCTCCTATTATGTTATGATCCAGTGGTAGTATGGTGTACGTTTCCTGCTTTGCTTTATGTTGAAAAGTTTATTTTTCGGTTTGGTAACATGACAGAACATACAAAGTAATGAGGATTATTGGTTGCCATCAGTTACCTTAAAATCTGTGAAATTAAAATAAGGTAGCTTTAAAGAAAGTTCTTGGATTTACAAAATTGGCTTGATAAATCATTAAGCAAGTCCAGTGTTAGTATGATGCATTTCCTGCTTTGCTTTAGGTTGAAAGTTTTTTTTCAACTTAGTAACATGACAGCATATTCGCAGCAGAGAGCATTATTGGTTATCCTCTACCATAATGTACGAAAGATAATCAAAAATTCTAAAGCATTAAAGGACAAAACGCGAAACTTCACAAGAAAATTATGTTCATAAAGTTCCTTAACGATATTCTAAGAACAAAGAAAACCTGCTACAACCGTTCATACACACGTTCTGTCCGAATAGACTAGAACTAAGCTAACCACCGGGTAGTAAGGGTCTAATGCTTACCAGCCTCTTACTGACAAAATTTTACACCTAGACCCTGACTGTCAAAGCTTGTCCGTGTTCCTTGTAGGTTTTGACTTTTAGACCCTTACTCTTAACATTTAACGTTCCGTTTTTTGTTTATTATTTCATTTAACGTTTGAAGTATTTAGTAGTCGGTGGGATTAGCTTGGTGAAAGAGCTTGGCGTTTGATATCACGACTTACACGGCCGAAAAGCTTGGTGGGAATCCTTAACAAGTTTTGTTTGAAGGGAGGTATTTCAAAAAGGACGAAATTTGAGTGATGTAATTTGTGCGTGGCCCCGTACGACGGACGGACGGACAAAGTCGTTGCAATAGTCTTGTCAGCCGGTACGGCTGTACAGAAGACTAAAAGACAATTGTGTAACTACAGAAGCTTATAAAGAGGAATGTTGGATTGTTTAGGGATGACTGATTATGAGCCCAATTTGACCTATTTTTCTGCTGCAAAATTTAACGAACGTATAAGATAGGACTGATTTTCGTACGTTTATAGCTCATTTGGCAAACCGGTTGGTGTGTGTGTGTGTAAGTGTAAGAAGGCTGTGATGACATATTGGATATAGGCATCGGCTGCAAATTAAAGTGCAAGTGAAGTTCTTGGCTTGGTCAATCGCCAGTGCAAATTGAATTATTTAACGTTCTTCACACTTGTTTTTTAAAGTAACTCCTGGTATTGGTTTTTGTAGGCAAATAACAACTCAAGAAAGTATATAGCATTAAGCCAAAAGGCAAAAGATCCAAAATAGTATTATTCATGAGAGATGCGCAAGTAAAGCAACCAAACTGCGATGTTTCTGGATGCATGATGTCCCGTTATCAAACAAGAAGGCGAAGAACCCTGTGCTTCAATGTTGTCAACAAAACGCATTCAAAATACACGGCTCATATGAATAAAATCAAACAACATACTTCAAATCAACAGCAACAAAAATAAAACCGAACCTAAGTCAACGCACAAGTCAGGTGGGAGGTCAATGACCTCCGGTCTGAAAATCAAAAGCAAGTTTTAAAACGGACCCAAGTCCGTGCATTCGCAGGCGGGACGGGTCATTGGTTACTTTCTCGGCCCATAAACGAATTTGATTGCATCGTTCGTTAATGAATAATGACTTAATGCGAAAAATAATAGAGTGAGCGAAAAAGTCTTTGAACAACCCAACAATTCGTCAACAATGGTACTCTAACGCAAGTTAACAAGTCTTAGCACTTAAAAAAAAAAAGATTCCAGTAACGCTTTCATACAATTTGGCCTTATTTTTGGACTTATTTTTCCAGCAGCTTAGTAAAAATCTAGTGTGGACAGTCCCGGTAGGCGATTGAAGATTTAATGGCGAATAGATAGCTAGGTCATTAGCATCAACCTCAGTCACAGTGCAGTGGTCGGGAATGCCACACTGACATGTTGACAAGATTGACATGTTGTGTCGAGTGGAAGGTGGAAATTGTGACGAACACCAACAAGATAGTGACAATCAACAAGAACGTGACGGACCATTAGTGGCCGGCGATACCAATGACATTCAGGATGGATAACTCCCCTCAAAAGGAAACAATTGAGTTTGGTTGGTGTGGACAATCCGGTGACAATGTTATGAATGGCTCGTATCATGTTCACCCACATTTGAAAAAAAAAAATTGGACTCTGAGAATCATCTAGCTGAAAACATTGGTTTGACTGCAAGACCAAGAATTCAACAGTCGAAGATATAAACAGGTCCTATGGAATCGAGTCCCGCCCTTTTTTAACGCAATCAATACTGCAGGTTTTGCACGCCTGGTAACATTTGCGTGAATCGTCGCTGCACAGGCTAAAGAAGTTCTACATCTTTAAAAGGAGGTATGGAGACCAGACGGAGCTTGCAAATGGATCCACAGTCACTGTTGCGACCTTAATGACGGGTTCAGTGACTCATTTTTTACAAATGCCAGTGGAGGAGTGGCTTTATGTCAGTGATCTGGGGACGGACTGGGTTGCCAGTTCGAATCCGGGCCATGCCACTCCGACGAAACGTAAGTGCCTAAAGGTGGCTTACTGTACTACTTTTTCCTGTACTATACGCTTGACGTTTTCCGCTCTCCTTCAGAAGAATTGCATTTTCAAACAAAAGTGATGTGGTACGTCATAATAATGGCTTCGCTCACACGATTAATTATTCCAACATATCAGATTTCTATCGTTGCACAGATTTAATTTCTAATCGATACCGGCTGCTATTTAGATGCTTTACACGATGGGTTCATGGAATATCAGATCTGTGTTTGCTTGTGTAATTAATGTGCCGTTGCGAACACGTGTTGTGGATAGTTTGCACGTTAAATATGAATTTCCATTCCGCTCTGTTGTCTTTTAATTTTAGTTGTACCATATACACATTGGTAATAAGCCAGGTCATACGGAAACATCTTATACACAGAATATTGGATCAGCTTAAACTAATATTACCGTAACTGGTAGATGGTCGTGCGCAAAAAAAAAAAAAAAAAAAACTTTAAGATTAAAACGGATGGTTGGTTTTCTAACCGTCTTTTTAATTATGCAAGAAAGTGAGTGTTAGTTTTTACTCTAGGCGTAATGTCGTTCTTCCAAAGCATACTGTTATTTTTTTTTATCTCAAGGGACACGTTTTATTAAAGAGTAATTTTCCTCATTGAATAAGCTTCCGTCAGGACTTTTAATTAACTTTAAGTCAACTGACACGGTCGAGACATGGTTAGGAAGAATATACACAGACCAGCGCGTCAACACATAGGTTATTTGCACCCATACTTGAATGAACACGGCCTTGCTTTAAGCCAACAATTCATAACACAGCTGGGGAGCTATACAAACAAACGTCAGTATAGAAAAACATAGTGGAACGCAGCGAAAGTGACAAAAAATAAAGCAGAAAAGAGCGACTGATGACAAAAGTGCTACTAAAGTAGTGATAAAAAAAAAAACCTTCCTGAAAGGTGTTGAACCACAAGTACATAAAAATGCGAGATTGATTTAATTTTCGGGAATTAATTTTTCCCTTGGTCACCTAAAAAAGAACAAGACACCACACTAATGAGTAATGAACCCTTACAGCCTAATATACAACCTTTTCCAGCACACACTTACAATAAAATTCAGTTAAAAAACGCTGAAAAAACACACGACTGTGTGTGGTGAGCGACATTCATTCCTCCATATTGGATTGCACAAAAGTGACCACTGATATTTACCAGTGAATAACCTTTAAAGATCAGTGGTAACTTTTGTGCAATCCAATACGGAGGAACGAATGTCGCTCACCACACACAATCGTGTGTTTTTAAGCGTTTTTTAACTGAATTTTATTGTAAGTATGCGCTGGAAAAGGTTTTATATTACGCTGTAAGGATTCATTACTCATTAGTGTGTTGTCTTGTTCTTTTTATGTTGCCAAGGGAAAAATTATTTCCCGAAAATTAGTTAGTACCTAATTGTAGTGCCAACTTGTGAGATTTTAAGGGATTGGACGATAAGTTTCGAGTCAAGCTCAATTCTTATTCACTCCTTACTACATAGCTAGGGGACTATACACAATAGCGTCACATATTAGGCATCGGCATCAAGTTTTCTCCTTGAACCAACTCTGGGTTTAGCTTCAGAGTGACAGCTTGCAGGCTGCCACTCCAACACCAACTAAAGATTCTGCCCCAGCGGGTCAGCTTATACACTGGCCAGGAGGAAGGGAATTCCCTTCAGGATTCATGTCACATGACAGGCAAACTGGTGCGAACCGGTTCCAACTAGTTGAATAGTGGAGCAGGCTCGTTACCCGGCTGTTGGCGCTCTGCCAATAGCCGCGTTTAGGCGCATATTGAGAGAGTGCACAAGCAGCACATGTAACTGCAAGGCGCACTGCATAAAAGCCTTCAGTAATCACCCTATTTTGAATTTTCCTTGCCCTACACAGGTTTCACCCTGGGCCGCCACCGCACATATTCCTGTGAGCACGATTTGGGGAATCTGCACTCAGCGTATATGAGGATGCGATCATCGTTTGTACGCCATAATAAAATTGTTCTGTCCAACTTTTGTATGCTACAAACGACGTCAAAATGCAGCAGCCTTTTTACGTTCTTGTTCCAGGTTTTCGTCGACCTGAACCAGGTTGTTAATTGATGCCTCATTTTCGGTTGTCCAATTTCCGTCCTAGATTGTAAGCCTTCTTACATGCTGTACACTCTATTTCAGTCAACTGACAATGGGCGTGACAATGCCCAATTTTGAAAAAAAATTCGGTTTCAACCGTAGTCACGGTATCTTCCTAATTTTCCATTTTCAAAACCCAACCTTTGGTCAGGTAAATTCCGTGGTGAAGGTCTTTTATTATTTGAATTTTCGAATCCAAATTACAACCCTTCATCACACCACAGTTACGTCTGCAAATATTCGTAATCCAAGCAGTCTAACTCCACCACCCGATTTACAAATTTTACAGCTACCATATTTTCCTGCACTCCCATGACGCTGAACATGCTTATGTGTGCACGTTTCCAGGATCGGGGTAGGGGGGGGGGGGGGGCACGTATGATGAATATGGTTTTCTGTCCCATAATTTGTCACCGCACTTCCCAATCGCATTCCTAGCAGCCAGTTTCGGTTCCAAAAACACACCGAATTCACCTTCGGAAATAAGCAATGTATAGCTCCAACTTTGCTTAATTTCCTAACATTTTGACATGACTATCTGCGTGGGGACAAGTTCGAAGTTGGATAAATCCCTCCCGAATTGGAACCTGTTTTCCACCCAAGATGCCTCAAAATCTTCCCCATTTTCATTAACTACGGCAGTATTCCTACCTTCCGAGGTTTTCGCCCTCTTTCGTGCGTTACTCCAGTCCAAATTTCGCATTACTAAAGGTTGTGAAATAGGAGGTAACCTAGAGTAATCGTTATTCCACGGTTGCCTCATAATTTCGCTTTACCAGAGAAAAAAAATCAGTATTTTTCTTTCTGAGCGTCTAATAAACTACTCAGTTCTACTTTACTTCAATCCTAAATATTGTTTACGGCTACTATTATTCTGAATTTTCAAGTTTACTGGTTTCCTGAAGCTTTAATTAATGAGGACTCAGTTAGCTCACTAAGGGCTCCTAAACTTTTACTCGTATCTAAAATGTGCTTCTTCACCAAAATAGCTCCTACAATTATTTATTACTGTTGGTTTTATTCCCTTAACCAAATAATAACTGCCTTCTTCGTGCGTAGTCTAAGAATAATTCTCTCCCATGTTTAACGTTAATTTCCTAAGAAAAGAACGGGGTGTTTTAATTCGGCTAAGGATATGCTGTCAACCGAATTAAAACCAGTTTATAAGAGGTGGCCTATAGCACGCGGACACTGTCTAGGGCCTAGTAAACTCCCAAGAGGTTGTAATTTACTTAACAACGGCCAGCTCTCCCCACTGCAAGTCTCCTTACAACTGTTTTACTTTAATTCCCATTTCCCTAATGGAAAATAAAGTGGGTATTATTTTTTCGGACAGCGCTTTTCAAATAAATTATGTGGCCTTCTGTGGTTTTCCTGACACGCGGTCACTGGACAGGTTCACAGATTGCCCCCATTTCATTGGTTCGCTCATAATCAGAATTCTTACAGAATCGTAAGCACCGAAGTGTCGGATTCAAATCCTGAGAACAAGTTTCCCAACCGGTTAGCCTGTCACGTGACGTGAATCCTGAAGGGTATTCCCTTCCTCCTGGCCCTGATTCTCCATCCTGAAAGTTTGGAAAACATGTTTTTTTCTATCCCGTAGGTTTAGGTAATCGGACGGGCCCCCAAAATATGTGAGGTGCTAAGGGAGTGGACGATAAGTTTCCAGTCAAGCCCAATTAGTATTCACTCCCTACTGCGTAGCTAGGGGACTATACACATAGCATCACATATTAGGCATCAGCATCAAGTTTTTCCCTTGAACCGACCCTGGGTTTAGCTCCAGAGTGACAGCTTGCAGGCTGCCACTCCAACACCACTGACGATTCGGCCCCAGCGAGTCAGCTTATACACAGTTCTGGCCAGGAGGAGGGGAATACCCTTCAGGATTCACGTCACGTGACAGGCTAACTGGTGCGAACCGGTTCCAACTAGTTGAATAGTGGAGCAGGCTCGTTACCCGGCTGTTTAGGAGCATATTGAGTGCACAAGCAGCGCATGTAAACTGCAAGACGCAGTGCATAGTGGCGCCACGCTATACATTATACTACTGAGCACTAAACAAAATGTACTATAATACTAAACTAGGTATTATTGTAAGAATATTAATGATGTAGAGTAGAATCGTACTGTATATATGTTTGAAAAATACGATTCTTGAAAATATACCTACGCCACCATATATGCTCCTTAGGGAGACATTCCTTATTTATAATTATTAATTGATTTCCTTAATTATAAAACAACTAGTTTCTCTCCGTAAAAAAATGTGTTCTTCATCTGTTGAAAACTTTCGATCAATTATCTTTTAATTTTTAATTTTGGGTCTATGGTGGAGCTCATGGTCGATCTGCGGTTTAAACAATTTTAAAATCAGATTAAAATCAAATATGATTTTAAAATTGTTTAAACAATAGATCAACCATTAGCTCCATAATCCATATGATATCGTTCTGTTGTTGTGCTATGCCAGAGGAGAACCAACACATTTTGTATAGAAGTAATCTTTAGAGAAACGATCTGAAGATGGCAACGCTCATTGGCTACTTGTTTTAGTTGCTGTGGTAGGTCGTTACACTCGCGTATAAAACGATCTTATTGGCAGAATGACCATGCTACAGGAGGAAGTGATATTGTCTTACTAAGCAAGCAGGTCAAACGTGTAGAACATGTTTTTAATAATCTGGCCTTCAAAAGAAGAGATTTTGAACATGGATGAGAAAAAGGCTGCAGTAAAAAATTGTATGCGATTCAGATGCGACGCAGGCGAAATTCTGGACCCAGGTTTGTGTTAAAGACGACTATTTCCCTAAAAAGTTTGAATTAGGACAATTCAAAGAAGGGGGAAAAGCATTTTCGCACCTTAATGTCTCCAAAGCTCACATTATCGAGTTAATTTTAAAATTTCCGTGAACTAGAGGGGAAAAAGTTGCAAATTAAGCAAAAATTAATGCACTTCATTTTTAGTTTCATGATGATTGCAAAGCTGAACGCGAAGACTGTGTTGGAGTGAATTTGAATTTGAATTTGAATTTGAATTTATTCTCTACGTGAGCCTATCGACCTTACATCATTCGTTCATTCTAAACTTAACCTAGCCTAACTCTAAGCAATACACGGCACTAAACACAGAGTAGCAATAGTCAGCTAAATCTAACAGGTAACCGACAGAGTTGGAGTGTAACAACCATTGTAATAATGCTGCTGTATTGTATTCATGGCAGCAAGTCAATGTTGTGGCAATCTACACTCTTGTGGGCCAATGCTTGATAAATACAAGTACAAGTACTCCTTTATTGTTAGCGAGCCTTGACTTTACATTTCTACACCATGGGGATCTGACGATAAAGTCAACATCAAGGGACCGTAAAAATATGTACACCTTTCAAAAATTAAATCAGCTTGATTTACACCGACACTCCTTGTACAGAGGTTCTTTCTCTCCTAATACCTGACCACGAACCAGAAAGTTATAAAACCAAGGCGGAAATGGGCTTGTTTGCGATTACAAACTTATTTCCTTAATAAACTAACAAATGTTAGCCGTAAGAAGATGTGTTCTTCATCCGTCGACGATGCCTTTCTAACAATGTTTTTTTCTTTTAATATTTTTGTTGCAATGCGATTTTTCTGACATACTTCAATCTTTGAAGTTGTCCACAATGTGTCAATACAGGTACTGTTGTAATGGTACCGTATTAAGAACACTGTTATGGCTTGAGCAATAATTACTGTATAACTATGATAACTCTGTTGTTAAATCTTTTCCTTACACGATGTCTTTAGTCAAAATTTTTTAGTCGGTAATGGCTGGAACACGATCATACCCGATCAGTGATCAAAACATTTCTACTTGTCTGATCCTTTATTCCGATGTCAAGTCTTAACAGAGTGTTAGTCGAACGTGGTTGAAGGCATAACCAAGACAACTGTCGTGTTAATTTTATCACCATGATTCTTTAACTTGCGGCCCATCAACCTCTTCTCTTCAGTCACCAAACGTATCAAATTTTTTTTTGTTTGTTTTTAATAAATTTTTTCCTTAATCAGCCGAAGCAATTTAATGCTTGTATGGCTGAACCGGCTCAATTTTGAACATTACCAGACTTTTAGAGTAGAAGAAATATCTGGTAAAGAGAGGTGCCAACCCGGGGATTCGATCCGGGAAACCTCCGATCATAGTCGTAGGGGCCGAAAGATTGTCCAGAATTGGCCAGAATAGTTAAAATTAAAATAATTCTGCAACATGGAGCAGGAGGAACATACATACATAGATGGGCATTACCGTTTTAAATGGGGAAGATTACTTTTCCTGGACAACAAAAGTGAAATCACATCTAAGTGCAGAGTGATATTTTGATATTACGATTTTGAATCCCCAGCATCTAACAAACGCACCAGAACGTGATCTATGGACTAAAGCAAACGCAATATCTCATTCTTTCACAATGAAATATCTTGATGCAACTCATAAACAACTTTTATTTTGATGCTAATAATGCAAGAACTTTAGGGGATAGTCTACACAAAAGGCATGCTGGAGCAGTGCCAATCAGGGAAAGAATAGGGGCTGAAAATTATACACAACTAACAGAGACACGAATGTTGCCTATATACTGATGCATTTGCAGTGTATTTTATGAATTTAAGACCATTGTGTAAGCAAGCATCTCTTGTTGGTATAGTGTCGTGCACAGGAGGGGGAAAGGAGACTTTGCCCCTGCCCTTCGGAAAATGCCCTCTTTGTAAAAGAAAAAATGGCTTTTTTTCCGACATTTGCTAGTGCCGCGGTGCCTGAAGGCCTAAAAAAAGGCATGGAAAGGGCAATAAGAAATGCCTGAAAAGGACAAAAAAGTTATAAGCAGGGGTTAAAAGAGAGAAAAAAATTTAAAAAAAAAGCATCAGAAAAAATGTTCCCTAAAACCTACTGTGCCCTTTTACTAAAAGTTGCCCCTGCCCTCTCTGGGATCTGTGCACGTTACAGCTTGTTGGGATGATCATTCCTTAGCACAAACTATTATTCTGGGAGCACAAAGAATATCGCTACCTAACCTAACCGACGTTTCAGAAACTACATACAAGCAGTTTCAACGTCAGATGAAACAGAACAGCTGATAACAGAATTTGTAACTCCTTCAAATCTCAGTGAAAACAACGTATATGAACCGTTACTATACTTACAGAATTTGAGCTCGAAGTCGACCCTTCAATGCGCAAATATCCTTTACGTCATGCTCTACACAACAACTAGGAGCATGTTTGTAATGTGAAATACCCGAACATAAAGAAGCAGAATGGACGGAGAAAGTAAGAGAGTTTAGCTTCCCAACTTCACCTAAAAACCCGAATCGACGCCAAACTATAAGCAAGGAACACAATAAGAGGCATACTCGTGGTTGAAAAATGAAGATTATTACGACAACCAATGTTCGTCAAAGCAAATTAAACAGCTCTCCAAACTGGAATTCCTGAGGAAAAAGCATAATTATCACACTTGTAGATTTTTTTTTATTGAAAGCCACGACAACTAAAAATGTTTCAAAAATAAGAAGATGCCTTAAGACAGGATTAAGTGCCTTTAAAGATCAAGAAGACCGTTGGAACACTGATACGGAAACTTCAGCACTTGTGACACACTATTTCTTACGGGTAAATTCACCAAAAGAGGTAGAAATTCCTAGTCAATTAGCTTGCCGGAATTGTTATTAAATGTACGTTCCCTTTAACATCATTATGACATTACCCGTGCAACACGTGAAGGGAACGTACGTTTAAAAAACCCTTATGGTATTGTCTTACATCTTATGTCTTATAAGTTCAAATACGACTCAAAGATTTATCAAACACTAATCAGGATGCTTTAAGTATGGCAGACAAAGATTTAGGCTAGATGCAACGACAGTTTCCACTGTCTTCCATATTTAGTCTTATACCCTCGCTAGGTCCCTAGTGGGTCTCACTCTTCTGATGCTGTGGCTCCATTGTTATTGTTAACGCATTTCAGTCATGCTATGTACTTTCATGTATGGTCTTGCCCTTGGAGAGCAGTGGTCAAGGTGGCTCAGGCCTTGCTTGCTGCTAGGGGCAGCTGTTTGTTAGCATTGATGGCTCATGGGATACCAGGATATACCAGGAAATGACTGCAGCTCTGGGTATAAAAGACCCTGCTGCCCTCTAAAGTTTCTTTCTGGCAGCTAGTCCCTATCCAGCATAAAAATGTCCTGGAAGAATGCCACTCTGCTACAGCCTAACCTACAGCATCCCTGAATCACTGACAAAATCTTCATGAGGACAGACCGCTTGGCCCTGGAATAAACCCTGAATTCTACCATCCTTCTGGCTTCTCCCTTGAACTGGGGCTAAGTAGGGTTGCATATAGTATAGAGGCTACGTAACAAGAAATTTGTCTTTGCAAAAATATAACGTTTGGGAAGTTGTAGATAAACCAAAAAACACAAAAATTGTTAAGACTAAGTATAGGTTTACGTCCAAAAATATAAATCTGATGGTTGCCTCTGGTAAGGCAAGGTTGGTGACAGCAGGGTGAAGTTTTCAGAAAGTCATTGATTTTGATTTCCGCTACTCGCCGATACTAACAGCTGCATCCCTGCACTTTAATTACGATAACTGGAAGTAATGGAGTTACCGATTAAAAATAGAGAGCTAGTACAGTTGATATAAAATAAACAATTTGCGACGTTTCAAAGCAATCCCCGCTTCGTTATCACGCAATAAAACAGATACGGCTAAGAAGCCAAAGTAAAAGAAAACGCTTTACAATCCAGAAAACATAAAAACTCAAAACACAAGAGGTTTTTCAAGTTTGCGTTTATGTTTTTATGGACTTTAAAGTATTTTGCTATACTTGAACCATGTCGTTTATCGCTTGATAACAAAAAGGGGATTGCTTCGAAACATCGTAAATTGTTTATTTTATGTGCACTGAAACAGCTGTCTATTTTTAATTGTAACGTCTTAGTGATTAGTGATTTCCATCGGAAGTAATTTCAACAATTCGAGATATTCCAGAATGATGTGAGACGGGTACGCAGGTAGCTGCGAGCAATGGGGCGTCAGATTGGATGGGTGTCTTGGTTCCAGAAGTATATCTCTGGCTTCTTACAGACCCTGGTTCGATCCTGGTGAATGGAAGTGAAAAAATACGGGCTTTTCTCCGGTTGTTTTCCGCCCGTTGCACGAGAGTTTCTTCCGGGTACTCCGGTTTCCTCCCTCATGTGGCAAAAAACAACTCTCATGATGGTGGTACCTTGCACTTAGCATCTGGTGCTTGGGCCTTCAATAAGCTCTAAGTTTATTGGCCGACATCAAGGCCGACACCTTCTATTCTATTCTACGAGGTTGAAATGATTGCGATTTCACGAAAAGGAAAAAAAAGCTGATATGGAGAGAATAAAGTTGAGACGACAATGAGTGTAGGGCAAGTTTGATTTTCTCTCGATCAAATCCCTATTTGTGATCGAATCCTAGGTAATGTTTTCTTAGATTTTGCACTTCTTGATGACCAGAAAAAAAATAATAGACGAACTCTACCACGTCACACACAAAAACTAAGTGCCTTACGGGAGACCCATTTTTATTTTCCTGTGGTCAATCTCCAGGCTTCCAGTAGATGTACGTGTTGGCTATCAGGAACCAATAAAGTCTTTCTTCGAGGATCGTGAGCATCCGTTTGCACGAGCCACGGTCCTCCGAGCCTGCAAAGTCTGTAGTGTATATACTTTGGTTAGGAGTGACTTGCGCTGCCTAGGAACACCCAAGGGAGACTCTCTTCCTCCTCCTCCACACTTCACCCCCTCCTCTTTCCCTCTTCCCTGAGGTTATATACCCTGTCCTCACAAGATGACCCTACCTGTCACACTGGAAGCTTTACGGGGGCCCAACGCTCCGGAAACGGGCTTTCGCTTCTGAGGCCGATGGAAGGCGAATTTTCCCGCCGAACGGCCACGAAACGACGCGTGAATACGCGCCACACCATTGGCTGCAACAGCCAACCTTGTTATAACGACGTGGAACACCGACCACGGGCGAAAGTCGTACAGTTTTACGACACCGATGGACAAGACTTTAAAAAAACGGAAGGGAGGAACGGGGAAATGTGGGGCGAGGCAACGGGAGGGGAGTGACAAGGTGACAGATCAGGCAAAACAGAAAGAATTATGCCCTTTTTTTACGTGCTTGTTCTCCTTTTTTTTTTATCATTTTACTCGCCGGCGTGAAACGAACGTTGGAGGCGGGTGTAAAGGATCGTATTTCTTCGGAGCAAATTCTGGTTTAAAAGGCCGTACGTCGTCTTGGCGAGAGGCATGAGACACTAACAGCAAAGGATAGGAGTGTGCTGGTGGTGGTATGGGGTGGGTTAGGTGGCTAGGGCGTAAAATCGAGGTGAACGGACAAGCCCTCGAGGTCAAGACATCAGCCTGCCACATCGGTTCCGCTATAATCCCGATTGTCAGATATAATTAGGTGACAGAGCGTTATGAATTGGCTGAAGGTGGTGTATAGCCCTCATAATCGACCGAAACGTTTTACGCCGATAGTTTTAAAATTAGAGTGTGATAGAAATCACATTTATATTTGAAGCAGTTGATTAAGCGTAGGAGTTTCAGACATCATTTCGCTGATAAAAATCCCGTCTTCGCCTAAATTATAAGAAACTAGAGGCACTCAGCATAACCTATGGCAGTTTCAAAGGTTACCGCTGATGTTTAAATATGGAATTCCACCGACTGGTTACCTCAAGAATACACCGTTGCATCCTTCGTTTCATCGTTACCTTTGCAGTTTGCTCCCGGGGTTTATTTTTGTTGTAATTTTGTTATAACTTTTTTGCAATGAAAATGACGCATCCAAGGTCGATTACCACAGTGAAAATTACACAACCCAGCACATGGTAATAATGTTCACCGTATAGCTCCTTCTGATTGATTTTAAATATCTCGTCATGTAGTACGGTACGGACAGAGCCGTAGCTAACTGGGGAGAGGGTGGGGGGGGGGGGGTAAGAGCCACAAGCCGTTCACTCTACACTGCAACTAAAATTAAACTTAAAACTAACCTACCTACCTACCTATTATATTGGTTACAAGGGCAACAATTCCAAGTTAATTCCAGGACAATAACATTTATACATTTGGAATACGCCACCCCAGTTTGGTCCGCCTATCTAGTTAAGGACATTGACCTCCTTGAAACTGTGCAACGTAAATTCACTAAAGGCATTGCAGGCCTACGAGACTTGCATTATTCTGCGCGCCTTAAGGCTGCGTGCCTCGAACTCCTTTAATTACGTAGAATTAGATATGATCTAACATTAACTTTTAAAATTCTACATGGCATTACTACTGTTTGCCCCCCCTCGCCCCTCTTTTTGACATGTCACCTGACCCAGCACGTACACGCGGTCGTGGTTGGAAGTTGGTGGCACAGGGGTCACGCTTGCACTGCCGCCGACACTTCTTTTCGGTACGCATGGTGAATGTATGGAATTCACTTAGCGCATCTACTGTATACCAACCCACAGTGCAGGGTTTTTGTCGTCGTCTTAGAGAGGAGGATCTTGAGCAATTTTTAAAGCGCCCCTTCTCATGACTACCTGGTATTTGTTCTCTCCCCTTTGTCTTGTTGCCCATAATCTCCACTTTCATTTAAATTAGGTTCGGTGTCAGAGGTTCACAACCCTTCCGTTGTCTTACCGCAGTTTCTGTGGTGAACTTGCA
Source organism: Lithobius niger (assembly GCA_023313725.1). Taxonomy (NCBI): domain Eukaryota; kingdom Metazoa; phylum Arthropoda; class Chilopoda; order Lithobiomorpha; family Lithobiidae; genus Lithobius; species Lithobius niger. Next base: position 44,281 of record JAHWFP010029171.1, read on the forward strand.
TATTATTATTATTATACATACGAAGGTATGAGCAGTAGGCTGCCTGCAGTGATTATTTCCAGTACCTCTCCGTGGTTCGCTGGCTTTCTGATTTTCTGGTTCTCATATTGGTTATATGGTGTAAGTGGAAGGTGTGGAGGAGTAAGGGCCATCTTCGACGGCGGCTAAAGGGGTTGAATGTGTGGATTGGTTTAGGTTAAGTTAGCATTAAGTAAGAATAGTGTGAGCGTACAGGTGTATAGACATTTTGGGCTCAATAAACTAATCACTCAAGCAATTAGTCTGGTTGTCATGAAATTGTTCCTCCAAGCTGGGGCCAAACTGCAACAATTGGTAGTTAGGTGTCCAATATTTGGTCGATCTATTTATAGACCCATCTGTTCCCATGGATGGATTAACATAAACGGTGGTGCTGGTGTATCACAATAATTCAAAACAGCCTAAGGGACGCGTTGTATCTGCCTAGTGAGGGGTACACCTACTTATCGTAATTAGCACGGCATGTAGGCGGTCCTTATTAGAGTTCGTTTGCGCAGGAGAATTTTCAGAAAGTGGACAGGAAGTAGAGGCTGAATATGTTTATTAAAGGGTTTTGGCCCAGAGCCATGCACCCTTAACAAAACTAAAGCTACAAGTATGAAGCGGAGGCGAAATGAATTTTTATTGGGGCCCTGGCTCGAAACCAAGGACCCAGCTCTAACACCAATACAAACAATCCCACTCAAACTGTAAACCATATACCGTTCACAAATCACTAAGTATAAACATTCACTGCGCACAATTTAGTACTCTTTCAATATTTCAACGGAATGTGAACTTTGGACAAAAAGAGGCCACTGGCATCTCCTCAAGCCAGTGGAGATGCAGATGGCACGCCATGAGTTAAGTATGGTTATGTGTACAGTACATGCTGTTTAATCAGCAAAACTCAAAGTTCAGATCATAGAAACTAAACTAACTGGCCCGCTCTACAATAATATTAGGGTGGTAAACAAAATGGCCGCCACGTCTGGTTCATTTGGTCATGGTTTTTCGATCAGCGTCTTTTGAGTAAAGGTTGGCAATCTTCCATTTCTAGTTTCATTTACGCCAAAATAGTTTTCAGATGGCGCTCGCAATCGCAAGTGGCAATAGTATTTGCTAAAATAGCATTGTTTTGAGTTACGGATTGCTGCCGATCCTACGTGTTTTGTGCAAAAAATACAGAATAAATGCATTGTTCCAGCCAGGAAATATTTATGTGATGCCTAGAACATGTATAAACAGAATAACGACGACAAAACAAATATAGTACATAAAGTTTAATTAGAAAAAAATATTTAAATCAAGATTTAAAAATATTGATTGGATAAAGCTCGACAACAATGCAAACTTTTTCATTGTTGTATATAAGAACATATGTCACTGAAGGCGGAATGAATTCTCCATTGTTGATGCGAAAGAGTGGCATTGTTTAGTTGCATTGTTTAAAGCCCCAGTATCACGAAAACAATCATTCCACGAATTGTCTGCTTCCTAGTAAACGATAATATTATTAAAAACTAGGAAACAGGCTTTGGGCCTATTGTAGGCGGAGCGAACGGATTTTCATTTCAAACTTAAATTTAGTTTTTATTTTAATGACGATACCACATTTGTTAATAATTCTTAAAAATCTGGGTGCAATACTTAATGGGCTTTGTTGGGCTGTTTGCCTTTTGGTGTGACGTACTGCTGTTCTTTGCTGGCCTTTTTCTTATTTTAGCCTCTTTTTTTTAATGTAGCCTATGTTAGGTGTCAAATTGTAGTTAACAAGCTTTCATTTCCTCCAGCATTGAGTTTTGTTTAGTTATTTGTAGCCTACTTTTCGCAGCCAACACTGAAAGACGTGGGCCATCGCCGCGAGTAAAAATAAAACAGCACGTAATAAGGCGTTTAACTGCAAGCCAAACAATCATCAGTACGATAGTTTTTAACAATAGTCAGAAGATTCAAAAGGTTCACAATACTGCTTTGGTATAAGATTGGACACCGCCACCAACGAAAATTTAGAGCTGACACACCTCTATCACGCAATGCAAGATAATATATTATTTCCTAACTCTATGACTGCAACAGCGATCTCTATTATATAATCTGAAAGAAATAACCATCACAACTTAAGTTTAAAATGGGTTAGCTTTTAGACCTAGTTTTAGGTTTTAGGCCTAATTTTTAGCGTTTAGGCCTAATATTTATCTCCTATTTACTTTCGTTAGTAGCAGCTTACAACAGTGGTTCGAGATTAAGCCTATTCCTTTATGCGATGAAACATGGTTTGGTTTCGAGTCTTCACGTTACCGTGGCAACCAGGAATTGAGAGAGGCGGGCGTATTATTGTTTCGTGCTGTCGTGTTTCGTCCGATGTCAATATTGTTTTTTAATACCGCTTGGCCTTGATACGACGATTTCAGAGTTCATATTCGGGATTCCCAACGCTAGTGAAGACGCCACTTTCGTTGCCATGTTGAATTGAATAATCTTCAAAGCATTCTTTTTTCAAATGAAATTAACGTGTGTCGTTAATGGAATTCTTTTGTTTTTGTGGTTGCGTTTGTTACTGTAGTGGTTAAATGCAAGCATCAAATGTTATTATTTCGTTGAGTTACGCCGAACAAGATTATTAGCTATAGATAGAAGCAACCAAAATTAAATTGCCGTGTTTTTAAAGTTCACTTGACTACCTTTAGCATGGTGTGTGCTTCGTCGGAATTCCTTAACTATTCACGACTCCAAATTTACAATGGTGAGTGTTAGATATAAATTCGAAAATTTTTTAATTTCTACAGTAATAATTGCTCGATTTACGTCAAATTTTGGCTCAGCAATACTTTCACGTTGTGCGAAATTTCATTTCAATCTGACCTTTCGTTTGGGCTCCACCCAGACTAAAAAAGTACAACCAACGGACCAACGGACCAACAGACCAACAGACCAACGGACCAACAGACCTACATTTTGCAATTTGGTGTCCGTTATAGGCTACGCTTCGCTCCGCCTATTAATATGTTTACTACATGTACAAGTGCAAGCCACGAAGTCCATGTGGAATGGCATGCGCTAGCACCAGGACTTATAATTCAAAGTTACACATAATAAATAAATAGTAAATAAAATTAGTCAAATTACAAAACGAAAATGAATAATGGTCAATAAAATATTTACAATATACGATTATATGGAGTTTATACCTATATTCTTATAGTTATTAGTTGTTTGGGCCTACGTCCTGGCACTGAATGGGTTAATGAAAATGGCTTATAAATGTTATTATTTTTTCAATTTTCCGGGGATACACATATCTGAAATAGGCCATAAAATAACCTTAGCATTTTGAAAAAAAAAAACCGAAATCTAGTTGATGAAGAAGAAAGTTTGATATTATATCATTAGCCGAGAGCGCGAGTTAGCACGGAATTTGGGGAAAAAATTAATCGACGAAACGGGATTCGGCAAAAACGGAGAAAACCGGCGGCATTGGAGGGTTGGGGGGTGGAATTGAGGACAGTACCGTAGCTGTGAAATATGGGGCCCCCTGCAAGAAAACATCTGGGGGCCCCTGCTGTAAGAAAAACTCCTAGGGCCCCCTATGTTATGTAAATTCAGAAATTATCGGTACGGTGCCAGCTATTTCTTGTAAGCTATACCATTTATCATGAATTATACAAAGAACATTTTTTTTCGGTATTTTTATTTTTTTTTTTGTCTGGGGCGGGGGAAGGAATAAATGTTAATTTTCGCTTGGCATTGCATTTCTTTAAATTCGAGTTGCTCCAACACATTTCAAATCAAAGAACTAATACATGAATTGCAAATTTGAATTGCAAATTGCATGAAATGCGGCGAGAAAAAAAACACCAGCTTTATCTTACTATAGGCACTCCACCAGTGCACGGTTTAGTTAGCTGACCATCCACATGTAGCGTTTCGACAGAAACGAGTACCTATATACCGTTCGGTAGGTACGATTGGCTCAAAGTTCTTCATCATTGTTCAACACAAACAATAATTTCGTTATTTTCTTTTCTTTTTCATGTTGCTAGTTAAGGTTCATAGGAACTAAGGCAACGAACTGTTAGTTCTGCTGCCCATCTCATCAAGACATAATTTTGTGCTGACTAGTTAGACGATACCACATAGGGCTGCAGTCATCTTGGCTTGCCGGCGTAATGAAAGAGAGTCAATCGCTTCATTTTGTGTGTGTGTGTGGGGGAGGGGGGAGGAGGTGGTGCATTTTGTTTTTTAATGCATACTACTAAAAAATAACTACTGCAACGAATGAATGCATGTAGGTTTTGAGTGGGTCAGGCAAGCTGTCTGTCTGCTTCGAGCTAGCAGTTCGTGTGTCTAATCGTTTGGAATATACGGTAATTAGAAAACTGAAATTTTTTTTCTGCAAGCTCGGAATTCTGGGGCCGTCGTTTAAGCGGGGGCCCCGCGCCTTGCGGGGGCTGCTATGGGGCTACACTGCCCTAATTGACGAATCCTCCTCCCCCTTACTGCAGCCTTGTCTACGGTAGGATTTTATTTCTCCCAGTTTAGTGCTTAAATTTTTCAAAATGCTAAGGTTTTTTTATGGCCTATTTCAGATATGTGTATCCCCGGAAAATTGAAGAACGACATAACATTTATAGGCCTAAGCCATTTTCATAAACCCATTCAATGCCAGGACGTAAGCCCAAACAACTAATAACTAAGAATATCAGTATAAACTCCATATAATCGTATATTGTAAATATTTTATTGACCATTATTCATTTTCGTTTTGTAATTTGACTAATTTTATTTACTATGTATTTATTATGTTTAACTTTGAATTATAAGTCCTGGTGCTATAGCGCATGCCATTCCACATGGACTTCGTGGCTTACACTTGTACATGTAATAAACCTTAATTATTATTAATATTATCGTTTACTAGGGAGCAGATAATTCGTCGAATGATTGTATTCGTGATACTGGGCTTTAAACAATGCCACTCTTTGGTGTCAACAATGCAGAATTCATTCCGCCTTCAGTGACATATGTTCTTATATACAACAATGAAAAAGTTTGTATTGTTGTCGAGCTTTATCCAATCAATATTTTTTTATCTTGATTTAAATATTTTTTTCTAATTAAACTTTATGTACTATATTTGTTTTGTCATCGTTATTCTGTTTATACGTGTAAAGGATAATGACCGAAAACCGCGGGCATTCCTAAACAATGCCCGAGGGCGCGCAGCGTCCCGAGGGCCATTGTTTAGGAATGCACAAGGTTTTCGGTCATTATCCGACTTAATGCCCATTATGGCGAAGAGCTCGTTCCCATTGTCGGCTATTGTTGGCAGACGTTCTACGCTTTGAAAGAACGTGGTATTGTTACGTTCTTGAAATAACGGGCCATTGTTTTGCATTATTGGTAAATATTCGAAAATAGTTGAACGTGATGCGGGAAACTAAAATTCTTGGTAGGCTACTGATGATCAAAATGCCTTATCGTATTCCTTGTTAGTGCTTTTCGATGTGCTTGTTTGTGCGTTGCGTGGCAGAAATGAGGACAGAACTTTAACACAAAGACAACGAACGTTTGGCAGGTCAAATAAAAATGGGCGAGAATACCTTGAATACATATTAAAGGTTTCAAAAATAAATCAACGTGGGTTAAAACATATAAAAGGAAAGAAGAAATCAAGCCAAACAGCTATGTCAGTGATCTGGAGACGAATTGGGTTGTTAGTTTGAATTCGGGCCATGCCACTGCTAAGGTGGCTCACTGTACTACGTTAATTCTAGTGTATTACTTTTGCTGTTTGGCTTGTTTACCTCTTTCCTTTATATAATTTACATGAATTTGTGCTTATTTATTTAAAAGTGCAACCAAAGAGAGTCAAGGCATTTTCTCTTTCCGACAGTCCTTCTCGTTGTCCTGTGAACGTGCACAGGCTGTATCAAAATAAAAGGCCCGAACATGCAAATACTGAGGTTGTGTATTTTTGCCCCAAAAAGAAATACAGTAATTATATTTTGTATTACAACCGCCCCGTGGGTAAAAATGTTCGGGCAACATCGTCAAAAATGTTGCAACAGACGCCAATTGCTACGTTGGATGGCTAATTAAGCAATCACAACATTGGTGTCAGCCACAACTTTATATCGACCAAACGTAGAAGAGCAGCGCATTGTGGAAACAACTGGCCACCATAACTTGAAATCCTTACGACAGTACAAGAAAAGTAGCCGTGGTATGCAAGCAAATATCGGTATTTTGAACGTCGTAGCAAATGTATCAGGCCGGAGTGTTACAAATGAAAACCCGGTCAAACATTTGGTGATTAAAAACTGTTCCCATTTTACAATCATTACGTAATCTTTTGTAAATGTAACGACATAGTAATGTAGTGCTTTGCTACTTTAAACGTGTTTTTTGTTTTGTTAAAATAAACTGCTTTTCAAACCCCGGGCATTCCCTAGGGAATGCCCGCGCTTTTCCCGCCTTCAGATGAAAGTGCGGGCTTTCCCGGCAACAATGGCTTTTTACATTGTTGCGTATTGTTTCAGCTGGGGCTTTCCTTCGCCGAAAAAGACATTAAGTTCTAGGTATGACATAAATTTTTCCTGGCCGGAACAATGCATTTATTCGGTAATTTTTGGACAAAACACGTAGGATCGGCAGAAATCCGTAACTCAAAACAATGCTATTTTAGCAAATACTATTGCCGCTTGCGATCGCGAGCGCCATCTGAAAACTATTTTGGCGTAAATGAAGTTTTTGACGCGCGTAGAATGGAAGATTCCCAACCTTTACCCAAAATCGCCCTCGGTTGACAAAATGCGGCAACTCAATCGCATCAGAGGCACTTTCGGCGGCCATATTGCCAACCCAGTCTCGTAATGCTATTTTTCATTCAAGATCCGGCCAGTACTGTAGATAGCCCTGTTCAGATTTAAATATTACATTTCTGTCATCAGGGGCAGCACTGTCCACTAGTATAAATGCACGATCCACTCATGTCTTCCTCACTTCTCTTCTTGGCTTCCTCCGAACATGCCTTGAGGTTCTGCTTACCAGCAATAATTTTTTAGTATTTTTTTGTCGTTGCTATCACGTATCATGTACGTTGTGTGACATGGCTTTTTAGGTTTGTTTTCAAATTGTTGCATGAAAACGGATAGCTACACATGCTGAAACATCATGTTTGCTTCTTTCTCAACGTAGTGCAGTACTTGAAGCAGCTTATATGATATTATTTCACTGGGTCTCTGTATCTTCTAATGAATATATCTTCTTCTATTGGCATAACTACGACAATTCATGTCAACATGCCCATAATCAGTGCGGCAACTTGACTGTACAGAGACTGTTAATTTGAAAAACCTTTAAACACTTACATGATGGTGGGAGAAACCAATGACTTTTTAGAAATCTTGAAGGCTGAAAATGCCATTTTTAGGGCCTGAAATATGGAATTGTATTTTCCTCTAGTTTTTTGTATTTGTTTGGCGCCGTCCCTTCCTTTTGACAACGCCTCAGAAATTCCCATCCCTTCCCCTACCTTAAGAAGAAATCCTTGACCTTTTCCATTTCCTCCGCTCCTCACCCCCTGTCAACAATTATTGGCCAGTGCACAAGGGACGAAAGAAACCTTTCAAATACAATTTTTCTGCAAATGAATTTTCTGTGCATTTGGTAAGTGCACTGTTTGAAAGGCGTATGTTTAGCAATTAAAAAAAATTAATAATTCAAGAAGAAAGAGTGTGACATCCACTAAATACTCTTCTGGCGAACTCAGCCAAGTTTGACATTCTCTCAGTAGCAAAGACGAACTCAGATGAAGTTTAAGTTGATGCCATAGACTAATGCCTTTGCTAAACTCCCTCAGCAGGATGAACAGGGAGAGAACGGGGGAGGGAGTCGGGGGGGTGTCGGGGAAAGCATCCTCACCCCATTAGCCTTAGTCTTTTGTTTTGCATCTCATTATGTGTGGAGGGCTTATTATCGTGTAGAAGTAGCTCGTTACTTATTGTGCGGCCAAGCCGGACGGAAAAGAGGAGATCGGGAGCTCTTTTGTGGGTTCCGGAATAGAAGCCAGCTGGGTAAACATTCTGTCCATCTCGTCTCTTAGTGTTCGCGGAACTAAATCTTCGCTTTACAAGCGGTTTGCCACCCCCCCCCCCCTCCCTTTCTCTCATTCCCTTTCGCCAGCCGATTTTCGTTTTAACGCCGCAGCAGCTATCGCCACAAAAGCGAACAATATTTTAACTGACGTTGCTAGTTCAAAAGAAGATTCAATTTGCGATAATTGTCCGTTAAACACTTTATTGTGACTGGGTGAACAATGAACGCACGTGGGACCCCCGGCAGCCGTGAATAGCAAGCAGCAACGCTTGCTTGCTAGTTGCCCGTTTGTCGTTGTTTGGATGCGTGCGCATGCGCAGTGACGCGGGCTCCGATCGAGACGTCGTGTTCTGTCGCAGCAAGGCGCACCTTGCGTGTTTGCACGGATACTATTTGTACAAGGCACTTTTGCTACAAAATTGTGGATGAAGATTTCTTTCTTTCCTGCAGTATCATACAGAAGTGATTTAAACTTTGCACTAGACCGAACTGTGATTTAACTGGAGTGGGCCTCCTCCAAGTTTGTGAAGGCGACCTGTGGGGTTTTTAAATGTTACCTATACCACGCTCAATGGATGTTTGCTGTGACTGCATATCATGTGACTGGGCTAGTCCAATCAGACGGCCAAACAGCCGTTGTTCTCGTTCGTCATTGGCTAACTCATGGTGACGTCACGGCTAACAGCCATTGCGCATGGTTTAGGCTATGTGAATTCGAATAAATGCCAACTGGGATAGACGGTCTGTTTCTCGTGTCACCCCATTTGTGCAGAACGACAACTCTGTGAAGTCGACTCAGAGTTATAGAGGTAAATAAAATTATGTGATTTCAGTCGAACTGTTTGACTTAAAAGTCTTGCGAAGGAAAAAAAAAACAGATTACACAAATAATTTATTTTTGTGTGCCAGAAATGAGGTATTCGCTCTAGCCCTGAATCTCATTCTCATCCCATTACCAAACTCTTTTTTAATGTAGACTACGTACGGTCTATACTTTACACCAAGAATATATATATACGGTTTGGGAGGAGAATTTGTAACTCTAAAAAGTTCCTATTGAAACACGTTAGATTCGTCCCCATTAGTTCAGTCCTAGTTTTCAGAGGGCGCCACGTGTTCTATCTGGTAATATTTGCTCATTTTTCAGCCCAAATCTAAAGTAAACTAAATTACAACTAAGCTAGGCTAAATAATGATTAAATATAAGCTAGTTTCGTTTTATTTTGTTGCTGTTTAATTTTAGGCTAAAAACTGAGTAGAAATTCCTACATAAAGGGTGGCGCCCTCTATAAACGAAGCCTGAACTAATGCGAATGTATCTAAGACGTTTCAGTATGGGTCTCAGTCACAAATTCTCTTCCCCAACCCTATGAATTCTTGTTTACACTAAGTCAGTAGCAAAAATTCAACCTAGAATCCGGTTTGTTCCAGACTACCCTAACCACTCGGCTGGTACTTACGATTTTTTTTTTTTACTGTCAACTCTTTTCTGCCAAATAACGTAGTGTGTTCTAATTGTCCCGGGAAAGATAATTTCCGTTTACTAATGTTCTGGTCGAAATCAGGTTTTCTTGTTGCGCTCCCATCGTCGCGCGTTATGGCGGCCTAACCACGGTTGTCAATAGCGTTTTAACGTGTTTTAAAACTTATTTTATAAAAGAAAAAAGCGTTTGCGCAAGTTTTTGTTATGATTTTCTGAACCACAACGACGAAAGCAATCGAAAGGTAGTTTTATTATGTCGATAGCTTGAAAAGGCGCTGTTCTATATAATTACCCTTATTTTTTTCCTCATTAAGTAAAATAACATAATTTTTATTTTAAAATAAATTGAGAAGTAATTCAGTTTAGGTGCGGATCAGTTCGGACCAAATTTCGGGTATTTTTTATATAGTTCAATCCTGTGCAACCATGACAAAGCTAGTATAAACGTTTTGGACTAATTTCCCCCCACCCAACTCTAATACGTAGCCAAATGGTATACATAGCGGTAAATACGATTCCCGGATTAAATAAGTATGTGGTCAGGAATCCTAGCTTTAGTAGTTAAGCCACCAACGTATGTTCAAATATTGGAGACAGCCACGCACAAAACATTTTCACTAAATAAACAAACGCCTACCGTATAGTAATCAGGTGCCACTGAAGCAAAGCGTATACACTCTAAAATCTGACAGCTGCACACTGTGTGTCTTTACAGCCTCCACATGAATTGTGTACTTGTGTGTGTGTGCTAGTATAGTACAGAAACCGTATACAGAAAGTGCACTATATATGACTACACAAACTGTGTGTTGCAGTTTACAAGTCACATTGAGGCTGAGCTGATACCCAGTGACGTGTGTACTGCAAGAGATAAGTGGGGGGGGTGCGGAATGAGATTGAGGCTGGAATTGTGCGCTGTGTAAACGTGGTCTTGTATTAGACATTTGTGGTGAGGACACCTCAACACCGCCGAGCAAAAAACCTGAGGGCAGAACTCTTCCAAACCAGAAGATCATCGTCTTTATGGCAATGCCACTTTATGAACACCAAAATTGTACATTTTGTATTTTATTCTTGCAGGCATAAAGCCGAAAACCACCAGCTTAGTTGTGTTGTAGGATGAGCATGCTTGTTTTGACACCTACGGTATTTTTTATTCTTAAAAACAGGTGACGACTTACTTTTATTTATGAAAAATGTCCGACGTTGAAATCACTTGTCTGCTTCTGCAAACAACTAAAATCTAACCTAAATGCGCAATAGCATATTGAAACCTAAGCTGGTACTTTGTATCTTTTGCTTTTTGCACTTAATGCACTTTGGTAAACTTAACTTCTTGCCATGAACCCTACCGGAGCTCGAACTTTTATGTTTGTTTATTTTTACGGACCCAGTGTTTATTTCATGTCTATTTTTTTTATAGCATCTCCATCCAAACTCCGACCGTAGCAAACCTCTAAAAACGAAAACAAACTAGCTTTCCTTCGATAAAATCATGCCTTGTAAATAGCAGTCCGATTCCCAAAGTCAAATGTTTATTCTGAGCATTACACTTCGTCCCCCCCCCTCCTTCAATAGTTGCGATGCATAACATCGTAGTTCAATTTTATAGGCCTAAATTCACGTTGTTATGAGTTTCAAACTCACTTGCACTTCCAAGCCAGGCCTCTAACGCTCCCAAGTCGGCAATTCCCTTTGTCAATGCAGCCTCCGCAATTTCTGTCCAACCAAAACACTGCATTCAATTCCCCATCCACTCAGAGCGCTCAGCTACCCTGACTGTCCGCGAAGTCATGCCAACTTCCGGTAGTGACAGCTCGGCCGATTTTGGTCAGTCTCTCCTCCTCCAAGCGTCCACCTCTTCCCCACTCACCCCCTCCGTTGCTCTCCTACAGGTCCGCGCCTTCCCTCTACCTGCCGGCCAGGCAGAAGGCATATAAACCCAGACTCAGGAGAATTTCGTTAGCCCAGCTCAGGATTCTCAAAGCTAGGGGTCGCTGCGCCGGTCGGAAGTGGAGATGCCGCGGTCCGATTGTTGCCATGCCGGGCAAAGGTACTTGGTTCGCATGACTTAGTTTAAATTGAAAGTTTATTTTTTGGACTCTGAAATTCAAAATTTATAGTTTAATTTTAACTTAACCTCGTAGCTTTGACAGTAAATTTATGGTGCGTTAAGCCAAACGGCATTTTCGGACGTTAACGACCATAACTTAAGGGTTCACGGTCCCTCACTAAAAACCAGCTTTTTTTCTTCGTTTCATTAACATAATGTAAACAAAGGCCGTCGGGTCAATTAGATTTGCAGAAGCATAGTACTTCATGGAGCGTACATCCCTTTTCTAATGTGATATTCTGATGGGTACGGTTTGATTATTTGGGTGTTCCCGTTTAAAACATAACTGAAAGTAGGTCTACTATTACTACACAGTCGAGACTGTTCGTAATTTATAGGGCTCTTTTGAGAAATCCCCGTTGCCTAAAATCACTGTTTCTATTTTGAAATTGTTTTATTGAACTAAGCCAAGTTCTCGTGTTGAATTTAATGTAAATTCCCCCCGTGTCATTTATAACCTAAACTAAGGTGTAAATTTACCAAATGTAAAGTGCGATCTTTTTAACATGTTTGTTTAAAAATAAAACCAGGAGTTTTAAACGCCAGTTGGTTTATTCGTGCGTTGTTCGCTAGAAGTTAGTATTTAAGATAAATCTCTTCAAATTTAACTAGCTAGCCTATTCCCACCTTGGTGGCAGCGTTACCGCTTATTATTACTATAGTTAGCCTACGTGATTAAGACAAAAGTAGCTCCAATCTCTACACCGGGACTGTAGCAGTTGTGCTGTTTTCAACGAAAAAGTACCAAAAGTAAACCAGAGTGATAATAAGACAGATCCAGTTACACCATGCGACCGGCGATGTTACAAGCACCTACTCCGTCGTAGCATCCGCCGTTACAGCTGTAAGGGAATAGCGCCTTCAGAGTGTAGTCTGCTCCCGTTTTGTTTCTCAGCACACTTTCAATCTAAGTTTTGTTTTTCCTACAGGAATAAAACTTGAGCTGTTTCAGCGGATTGATCTCTCATTTAGATTTTTTTTAAACATTATAAATCAACGTGAGTATGAAATCACACCGGAATTTTGGAAATAATTAATTTTTTTTCTTCTATCGTTTCATTTAATTCTTTGATACGTCTTAACCAATTCGCTTTAATGATATACGTAATCCGTAAAAAGAAGAGAAACTAATTTTTTTCCTCATTAAGATATTATCGTATTAAATAACATAATTTTTATTTAAGAAAAAAAAAGCCGTAATAAATCACGCATCGTATCCAGGTTTTCATCGAGCTGAAACGAAACGCCCGAGGCGGTAGGAATGCAACGCTCATTGAACTTAATGCGAAATGCATTCCAAATTCCAAGAATCTCCTCTTTCCTGAGCTGTAATTTCGTTCCTGCTGAATTTTAATCGCCAAAATTCACGCATTATCTCTTCATATTAAACTTAACAAGGCGTAAATTTTACGCTACCTATTAAGTGTATATTTAAAAAAAAAATGAGAAAAAAAAGAAAGAAAAAAGAAAAAAACTAACAAGGAAAAGAAGCAAAAGATTAAAAGGGTGTGTCAAGAAAAAGAAATTGTCAATGTAAAACACAAATTAAGCCGTAGATAAAAAAAAAATTCCTGTGTCATCAAGCATGAAATTAGGAGAAAGTTCTCTGGTTTTTTTTTTTCGTTGCATTTCTGTTCCTTGTCGATTGGACCCAAACGGATATTGGCCTGATTAATCATGGCTCCTGTTGCGGCAAAGCCCGTGATTTAATGTCGCCTTCTCGCGTCGCTAGGCGCCGTCACCATCTTAATGACGATGAACGTGCAGAAAAAAAATTGCTGAGATCATCGAATTCTGAACCCACTTAACACACCTACCCTACTTCAGTACAAACCGGCGGTCCGGAACCAACAACCATGTGCTAAAAGTGGGTTTCGCTAAAAGTATGGAGGTAATACATAGTTCAATACGGAAATAACAACAGGGCCTAATAATATTGAAGCTACCAGTAATAACAAGAATTTTTTTCTTTTTTTTTTTAGCACTGATGCAACTGCAACCCCGCTTAACCCAGTTCAAGGAAGAAGCCGGAAAGATGATAGAATTTTTCAGGGTTTATTTCCAGGGCCATGCAGTCTGTCCTTATGAAATTGTTTTCAGTGGTTCAAGGATGCTTTACGTTAGACTGTGGCAGGGTGGCATATTTATAGGAGAGGTGTTGCTGGTTATGCTATATGTTTAAGCCTTTTTTCCGAGCCGGTTAAAGGGAACCCGACCACGCTTTAAATCGGGCTTAGACGTAATTACACCTTCCCTCTGCGCGATCGAGGAATCATCGACGGAGACCCATATCGAAATTTTTTAGTTCGCTTCTGGCTAGGGCTAAACTAGGCTTACACAAAAATAATCTCCAAATCGTATTGCTTTGAATGAGAGATGCCATACGGTGCCTTGTTTTGGAGGTGGAATTTTGCCTTCCCTCATTGCCATACGGCAAAACTTACCCTACCGCGTTTGTGCAAGGGAAAAGACTTAGACCGGCAGCATAAGACTCAAGTTTAACTTTAGCTATAGTTGTCGAAAACAGGCTTCGACAATCTCAAATCAGCTCTAAATCGTATTGCTTTGAATGAGAGATGCCATACGGCGCCTTGTTTTGGAGGTGGAATTTTGCCTTCCCTCATTGCCATACGGCAAAACTTGCCCCCTACCGCGTTTGTGCTAGGAAAAAGGCTTAGACCGGCAGTGAGATTTTAAGTTTAACTGAACCTTGTTACACAAATAAGGCTTAAACAAGGCAGGGACTACCTCCCAGTGACGCTTAAGGGCCCTGCAGGGACTTTTACACCCGGGGTGCAGCCAGCCCCCACCAGAGGTGGTGCAAAGTACTTCCTGTAGTATATCCTGGTGTTCCAAGAACCACCTCTGCTATCAGCTACCCATAGTGTCAAGCAAGACCTGAGCCAAGATTAGTTGCCTGAGCCACCTTGATCTCTAATCTCCAAAGGCAAGACCATGCTTGAAAGTACATACCAAGACTGAAATACATTATCCATAATAAAGGATACACATGATATATTCATCAGAGGAGTGAAACCCACTAGGGCCCTAGCTTATGGTATAAGACTAAATATGGAAGGCAGTGGAAACAGTCATTGCACTACCCAACACACATTCTTCTAATGTAATCATAACGTATGTAAACTGGCCTTTGGCGCTAAGATCTCGTCTGTCGACGTAAAACGAATCTTTCAATCTTAACCCATAAAACGATAGTAGCCACCTTTTCGCCAGCGCTCAACAACCAATGCTTTAAGAATGCTAAAAAAAACAATACCTTTTCCCTAAGAAAGATCAAGAAAAAGAATTGTTCGCGAAGGAAACAATGCTGAAGCAATGGTCTAACCGTAATGCTGCAAACAACGTCTAACAAATATGCACATGCACCGAAAACGTGGACAAAACCAAGTAAATTCAAGACGCCGCCACACCAAATGAAGTAAAGTAATCGTGGACCCGTGTACTTACAACAAACCAAGTTGTTGGTACGCCATATAAATGTAGAGGTTATGCAGAAATGTCTTCTCCATGTCGCATTGCACTTGATTTCATGAAGCAACGTAATCGGGCTAGAGTGAAAAGGAAAAAAAATATCTAGTAACGTAATCGGGCTTGAGTGAAAAGGAAAAAAAAAAACTGTATAGAAACGTAATAGGGCTTGAGTGAAAAGGAAAAAAAAACTGTATAGTAACGTAATCAGGCTTGAGTGAAAGGGAAAAAATATGTATGTCGGAGGAAACAACGCTACATCGATTACTATGACTGCTATCGATGAAATAGTCACACAAAAATGCAAGTATTCAGTAAAAAAAATGAAAGAAGTAGGGAGGAGCGAACGGGAGGGGGGGGGGATCAAACATACTACAGGGCTTTAAAAGACACCAAAATGCCCAGTCAGATTCAGTGAAATAAACCACAGCATACATGGATTGAGTGAGCGAAGCCACCTTAGCATAATTAGCCATATTTAAGAACCTGCATTATTTAAATTACACATTTCACTATTATGGGGCAGGTGTATTCCTATATTCGCCCGTTTTCATGACGGGCTTTACAACTAGTAGTGAATAATTCAGGAGTAAAGTTAAGAGATGTAAGAAGCTGTTTAAAGGCAACATAATAATGAACACTCTTTTCTCTACTCGAAAGATTTAAAAATCTAAACACTAATATAAACTTATTTCGACCAGTAGTCTCACATATCCTTCCCTGCACACTTAGGTTCTCTTTTTTTTCTCCACCACTTCAGTTCATTTCCGTATTTCCAATATGGCAGCTCTGCGATCTGACATGATGTGATGCAGCCGTAATTTTTAGACTTTTAATTCTTTGAAAAAAAAGAAGCCAACAATTTTATTGTCTGCTTAGGAATATATGGTAGCTTTGTTGGATCTCTTTTGATGCGCTGTGCTGCTTGTTAATGTAAATTTAATGTTAATGTTAATTTAAACTACGTTTGAAACTCAGGGAGAACTCAGGGAATTCTCTGATTTTTTGCCAAAAAAAACTGGAAAACTCAGGGAAAAAATTGAGATTTTAAATAATGTATTTCCCATCTAAAAGCTTCAGCCTTTCTACACAAAACTGGTAACATGCGTGAAAAAAATTTCTTTCTAAAATTACGGTAAATAGCCTGGAAAATGACTTTATCTACTCTGGAAAACCTGGAAAACGCAGGGAAACTGATTTCAGTATTTTGGTGGGAACCCTGTATACGCATTTTTTAGCGAAACTTTATTGCAGCAAACCTATTTTGCTCATTATGTACTTATTATTTCAATGCAAACTAATTGCAGTTGTTGCTCACAGTTCGTTCATCACATTCCTCAGCACGTCTGCATATCATCGACATCGTTCAAAATATACAATTTGTTTGTTTGTACGTCTACGCCTCCAGAAGTAATCCACTAAGGTGAGAGACAAAAGGTTGAGAGAGCAAAGCGAGACACACATTGAAAAGGTTTAATTTACATGGACCTCTCTCGCTTTGCTCGCTCAATCCACGCATCTCAGTGCATCAGAAACACGAATGTTTGACACCCTTTTAAAACCAGCTCTATGGGTCTGATTTTTCCATGCATCAAGTCAGTTGATGATACAAAACTTTATTTTTATGATCTATAATTTTAAAGTATGATGCAAAATACGTAATCTTTTTAGGTTATTTTTTTTTGTGTGCGTCCTTTCCCAGATCATCCCAGTACGCAATTAATAATTCCGCTTCGCTAGAGAAGGTTTGCATGAACAAACTAGAACGTCATGAACAAACATCGTGAGGTTTAAAAAAAAACGTTGACGTTATTTTTTCAGTCTTTTCCCTTATTTGAAGGATGTAAAATGAAGTTACAGAGTTACAGCAATGAAAATAGGCCTAACGGAAGCGCAATTTAATTATCTTTCATTTGGTTCTACTCCCGGTATTGTAGGTATTATTATTATTATTTCATGTTGTTATTTATTTCGTTATAAAAATGTGTTATGGATATTAATTGAAAGTTTCTTATTTCATGTATAATGTAATTGTTATGTATAAAGTGTGTACGTTTATTGCTATTCACTCAAGTTTGTTTATTCAAACTTTAAGTGTTTTTTTTTTCATGCAATAAAATTATTATTGCTACGGAATTAAAAATAGAATTATTTTTTGTTCAACATTTTTATAATATTCCGAATGATATTCAAGAAATCAATAACTATTAGCGCACTTAAACGTGAATGAAAGAATTTACTAGTTTTATCGAAATTAAAACAAGTACCTCCCATTCGATCTTTACGTTGTTAATACTTTTCACTTTTCATTCATTTTATAGGATTTCGAATTTTACAAGTGAATTAAAATTAGAAATTAACGGTATTTTGTTTTAATTTTAATTAACATTCCAAATGCCTCAGCATTTTTAGTTTATACTGTTTAGGTTTTTGGTTTATTAGGCAGCAGCCAGTGTTATTTATTTATTGCCAATATAATCACGATTGTGCAATTTAATGAGTATTTAAGTATATATAGAACAGGAATTTTATTGTAAATAAGTTTCTTTTTATCTTGTCGTGTTTTACTTATTATTTTTATGTGTAATACTTTATGAAGTTTTACTGAAATAGGTTTTCTTAATTTTTGTAAACACTGCTTTTTGACGTGGAGTTTGTTGTAGCCTATACAAGTATACATGCTATTTTTATTAATGATATGCCTGATAGTAACAATAACTTTTAATTGCATTGATTATTTAGACTTGTTATATTAACACTGTTTTACCTATTTCAAAAGTAATATTATGTGTTATTATTATTAATATGCTGAAATATTTTGCTTTGAGTGGAAATATTCAGTCTGATGGTTTCCGGGTTATTAACTTAATTGTTAATTATGTAGAAAGTACAATTTAGCTAGATTTTAATTTGATAAAGTCTAAATAATGTAAACATAGTGTGAAAACTAATATTGATTTTCTGCTTCCATCCTTGTAGCTCATATATGTGTTTAACTAAACATCGAGCATTGCCATCTTTTTCAGGCAATAAATTAATAAATTATTATTACAAAAACTATTATTAATATTATAAGATGCGTTTGAAGAACCGTCGAAAACGTATGGCGAATTGAACTGGAAACTTTTGAAAGCAAAGACGAACGTTGCACCATATTGAAAATTTTGAATGCCTGCCATTTTTTGGATGGAGGGAAAAAGTATGTTACTAATCTAGTGCACAATGAGTGAAACTAATATTTCGGCTGATGGCCGGCCGGCTTGTATGAAGTGATTATTTGTGGTGCAACTTGCTGGTGCGGTGAATTGCCATTGACGACACGGTAACGCTGCTGTTATAGCTTGAAGTGATGAGGTAGCTTTGGGCTATACGTGTAATAGTTTTTTTTTCTTATTACTCTGTTGACTGCACATGTATCCACGCTTGGTGACAAATGTCTACCGGCACGTGAAAATAATAAGACCGAAATCCCAACAAGTCACCAAGGTACCGTCACTGAAAAAAAAAATATCCTGCAAGTGTATAGGGACAAAAATAATATATAATATATAATATGAGGACAAAAATATGATGGTTACAAGTAAACTCTTGACATTTCCATTTACAGCTACTGCCAAGCCATATTGTGACAAGAGTGGGAGAAAGAGGGTGGGAGTTGGAGAGGTGGAGGTGGGGGTTGTTAGGGGGGGGGGGAGTCTTGATGGTGGACAGTGCAGCACCGGATAAGCTTCGTTGTCGTGGATACCGTCTCTCTTTCTGCGTCGCGCTGACCAGCCGCGTCAGTTTATTTGGCACCAATATAATGAAATCGCTCCGCCACGAGATGAGAATAAACATCATCTCGGCCCCCGGTTGCCACGGTAACCATCGTCTGCTCGGACAGAAACACAAGACCGCTATTGTTTTGCTGACATCGGTGACGTGCGAGAACAAGGAACCAGAGACAGGCCTGGAATCCCTGTTTCAACGCTGTTGCTTCGTCTTGACGGGGAGGAGGATGGACAACATAATGTTGCAAAAACCGAACAATGTGTTTCTTTGGGTTTTTTTTACGACTCAATTATTTTGATTGTGCAGTTTAGACTCTTTAAATTTTATGTAACTAATAATATATATAGGGCCAAAAGTTGTTTCCCTGATTTTAATTTTCGGCCATGTCTGCTGACTTGGTCATAAAATAAAACGCCTAAAACCTTAAAAAAAGAAGAGGGGATTGAAAAAACAAAGTCTGCCTGTAGGCCAGCTACCATCTTGGAACTAATTATACAGCCTAGTTAGGGCTCTTTAACAGCGCTGCTATGATAAGGTTGAGGGCGCGTTCATGCAGCAACTCGCCTTTGCATTCTCGCAGCTTGAATTTATTCACGAAGGCAAAGGTGTCGTTGCCACGGTATCTACTTTGCCTAAATTAGCTAAATACGACATCTTTTGAGTCCAGTGCTTCCAATCTTGTTATTCACATCCATCACTGCAAAATGCCCACCTGCTCGAATCTCCATCATTGGGCTGTTTCCAAAACTCGGGTCACTTGACCGAGAACTTGACAAAAAAAAAGGTCATACATACAAATGCACTGCTTCGTCATATGTGTGTTCGGAAATATTTCTTAATTGTTTCTATCGACAGAAGTATTTCTGCTTACAATACCTTTACGACGCGGGACAGACTCCACCAAACAGTCAGTGAAAAGCAGGCTCTCCAACTTGAACTTTTAAAAATCCACACTCCGTTGGAAAAACGCAATACATAATTGGGGATCCGCCCATTGCTGAGTCAAACCCGAGTTGGATTGTTGAGAACATCGTTTATGCTTGTGAAAGACACTCAAAACTTTTCCGTGATCAACAACGGGGATCGAGGTAGCAGAGGAGGGGGGGGGGGGACTCTTGATCATCCACTGTGTTGGGATTCCATCGGTGGTTTTAGAAGTGGCATCGGCTGGGGAGGGTGTATCCGTTGCACCACCACGTAGTAAAATCACGCTTATTTTATATGATTTACCGAATAGTCGTGTTGATTGGGGTATTATACATCTCTGTTCATTCATTACACGATTTGTAAACGGCAGCTCCAACATTTTATCGGGGGGTTTTAACCTTTCAATGGCGGCTTGGACCCACAATCGTGCCGGCGACAGTCATCACATTTTGTTTCTTGATTTAATTCCCTCTCTTGGTTTGCTTCAATTGATAGATAGGCCAAACTTAGGAGTAATCGCATTTTGGATCTGATTTTCGCGCATGATGATAGCCTTCTCTTTTATATTAATGTTGGAGATCACTTCGGTAGGAGTGATAACTGTGTCGTGAATTTTACTGTAAATTTACTGGTATCTCTTCTTCGCCAATTAAGGTTAAGATCGACTTTGAACATCTTAAATCGTCCTTAAGGCATATAGACACGGACAGTCTGATATTCAAACCTCACCCTAACATTGAATAGGCTTGGACCTGTTTTCACTCAGTTTTAGCAGGTCATATTGATCTTAGGCCATAGTTCGATGGTTAAATAAAATATATGAAAATTGCTTACTGCGCAATTTTCATTAATTCATTCAATGTTTGAAGTCTTAGTCGGTGGGATAAGTCGAATGAGCTTGGCGTTTGCTATCACGACTTCACACGGCCGAAAAGCTTGGCGGGAATCCTTAACAAGTTTGTTTTGGGGTAGATATCAGATTTTTTTGGTCCAAACTGATGAAATCCATTTTTTTTTCTTAGCAATTACTGAGATAGAAACACCAATCTGGTTTTCTGGTCCATTTTTTTTTTGACTTTCGTTAGATTTTTAGGGCAGCAGTCACTTTTTTTATGATTAACATTTCTTATTAGTACTGCAAACGCACAGATTTATTTAATGTTCGGTTTGGCATTGTTACATAACAACAATGTTTAAAACAATGTAAAACAATCAATTTGGTCGTTTAGAGCTCCCTAACCCCTGAACCACTTGACCAATCAGAAAGGTCCGTATGAAAAGGGCACATCTCCACAGCATCGCACCGAAAAATACTTTGGGCGTTAAATGAAAACTTGAACATTGCTACCGAAAGTATTTTCGAACTATTAAGCGGCGCGATTAACTTGGCGAATGTTTTGGTGAGTTGATATCACTCCTTTGAAGGGCCGAACCATTCGGAACTTGGCGGACCCTTTTACCAGTTTTGGTTGTTGATATGATAATGCTAAGCGTAACAAACTGGGACGAGTGATTTTTCCGCAATGTATTGCAAGATTAAGCATTAAAAAGCTTAAACTATATGGAAACATTTTAAATTGAACCCAGGATCTACAACGCGGCAAGCCTAGAATAATGCACGTAAACTATACACAGCTGAATCTTGGTATAGAGCTCATGAAGCAGCAGTAATCCGTGAAGGAAGCCACGCAGCTTTATTCAGACATAACCGCAGCAAAACCTCTACATGTGGAGGGAGCACTGCCACCGCTGAAAGTAGAAAATATTTCATAACGAATAACTAAACGGGTTGGTAAAGCGGCGTTATTATGTGAGACGTTTGCCTCAAATACCGTTATTGATGATGGAAACTTGATACTTCCTTAACGTCAATCTCTTTGTAATGATTTTTCTTGCTGCAGTGATTTTTCCTGAGATTGTAATTGTCTCTGCAATAAACAAGTTTAAACCAAGGAAATCTTATGGCCCCCGTCAGTCTGTCAGCTTTACTTTTCAAACAGCTGGTCCACGAAATCAGCTACCCACTATATATCTAAACCCTTCTCACTTTCCTTTGCCCAAGGTTCACTTCCTTCTGCCTGGCATACAGCCAACGGTGGTACCAGTTTTCAAAAAAAGGTTCATCTTCTGGCCCCGCTAATTACCAGCCGATTGTGTTAACTCGTATGACTTGTATAAAGTGATGGAATCAATCATCAGTGATACAATTAACAATTAATTTTATGATAACTCCATCATAAACCGGAATCAGTTCCTTCCAAAACAGGCTCGCCACCCATCAATTGTTATTGGTCCTCGATCGTTGGACCAGTGCGCTCGATGTTGGCGTCCCTTCAGAGACAGTATTTCGATTTCGATTTCGATTTCAAAAAAGCGTTTGAGTCTGTCGTTCATCGAAAGCTTATACTTAAACTGGAAGAATGCGGAATTTCAGGAGACCTACTGGAATGGATTACCGCTTTCTTTAATAACCGAGTTCAGAGGGTCTTAACAGAAAAAAAACAGTATCTTCTTGGGCGAAGGTGCCATGTGGCATTTCTTAGGGATCTGTCCTGGGACCTCTCCTTTTTCACATATATGTAAATGATTTAAAATTTAACGATAGCAATATCTATGGCTTCTTGTTCGTTGATAACCTTAAAAATTGGTGGGGAAAATCTGACAGGTGGTCGTTCCCCTGATATAGACGCCCAAATAAATGAGGTGGCAGACTGGTCTATAAGTGCCGGTAGCTACCGCTATCTCTCAACAAACGTGTCTCTTTCCACGTGGGTGACCAAAATAAACGTCCATGTGATTTTCTTGAAAAACGGAAGTGCGTGGCCTCGGGATTTGGTAAAACTTGAAACTAAGTCTCAATGGCAGAAGGTGCGTGCATCGGCATATCGTCTCTTAGCCATCGTTAATAAGTGTTTCGCTGCAGGGACCACCATTACTAAACTTTGGGATTTTAAAGTTTTTGTGCGCTAATTCTTGAATATTCAACTCCAATCTGTTGACATGAATGTTTTTTACTAACCTTCTTCTAGTGTGTAGTTTAATAGTACTCATAGAGACATTGTTGGTAAATAGTTGGGTCCGTGGAAAATCGTATCGTTTTGGGTACGAAGATATTGTTGGAGTGCTTCTGATGGCGGATCTCTTTGAGGGTGAAACGAAGCCTCCTCTCATGGTTGCTTGGCTCTCAGAATAAATTGCTAATACAAGTTATCCTGTGTATGCTGTCCTTCATCATTCATCCATGGTTTCCCTGTGCACGATAATATTTACTTCACAATCTGGTCTCCGTATTTGGCACGAGATATTAACTGGATCAAGGTTGTCCAGCGCAAATTCACGAAAAGCCTTTCGGAATTGAGAGACATTATCTGTCGTGGCAGACTTGCAAGGCTTGGCCTGGAACTGTTGGAGTTACGTAGAATAAGATTCGATTTAATTTTGACATTTAACAATTTTGCATAGCGTTATTTCCGTAGATCTTCCGTTTTTCGATTTGGTAACTTGCCAAATTGGAACGCGTGGTCATAACTGGAAACTTGTTTTGCGGTACGGATTGTCCCAATCTGGAACACCCTTAGGTCCAGAACGGTGAATGCACCTACTGTCCCTTCTGTAGATTGTTGAAAGCTGAACCAGTGCACACATTTTTAAAACGCCTGTTGCTAGATAGTTTTAAAACGTTGATTTTTTTAATTTTTTTTTTTTTTAATTTTATGTTTTTTAAATTTTGATTTAAAATTTTTAAATTTGTAATGCTCAGGAACGGAGTAAGTGGCTCCACAGCCTTTCCGTCTTTCTTCCACATATTGGTGGTACATTTTTTATTTATTATTATATTACATTATTATCCGTGATAAAAAGAAAAAAAATTCCTCCTGACGATCCAAGTCGCTTCAAGTTGCGAACCGGCAGAGCTAAAACCACCACCGTGATGGAATGTCAAATGATTTCTAGCTTCGATATGCGAGAATGCAGAGGCGAATCGTTGCGTAAACGCGCCCCAATTATTGGCCATTTATTTTTAGTGAACGGTCGTGCGAAGCGAATTAGTCGACTATCCTGTCTCACGGTCTGTCAGTGTCCAACTACATATAACTTTTGATCTAATGGTTAGATTCATTCAAATGTTTTACGTGCATTCTATGCCCTGATTGTGTATTTAAGTTCGTCAATCAGTAAGACTGGGCAAGGGGTTTCGGTAGAATTTTGACTTAAATTCCAAACCCGCAGACATTATGAAATATAAACAACATCAGACCTAACATCAGAATGAAATCAGACATCAGACTTGGAATATAAGACGACATATAAAAGCACTCGCGTCACGTCATTCAGTTAACCCCATCCACTCCAGATGTAGCCTATGTTGAGGTATAATCCATGGAAGGAAATAGGAAGCCGTAGTATTAACTATTAAAGTTTACTTACTGAAACATGCAAACAGGCTACATTTTAAAATTACAAGAGGCCAAATGGGAGGACAATGCATAATGGCCGACCCAGTCAGTCAGAGTGACGTGGGAAGCCTTCTTCATTGTATTGGGCTTTCTGCTATTTAGTTGACCAGGTTACAATCCAGTTGATTACGAGGTGCACCTGGTTATTTCACAATGTTCGCACGGGGCTCTTTTAGACAAGGTTATCTGCCCCTTGGGTCATGTTACAGTTTGTGCACTTCAGTCCATTTTATTTTAAAAAACGCGCACACACTAACAGCCTACGCCCAGAAGACGCGTTTTTTAAAGTTCCGCGTGTACGCAGGTCGCTAACGCTGAATCGATCTCTCACACTATTGACTCGTAGGCCAAGCCTCCAATAACTCCGCTGCACTTTTCTGTAACTCGAGTTACCAGGAAACCCTCATGAAGCTGGCTTTTCGTCTCTGGACTTACTTGTTTTTACTTCTCGCTTATACGTTTGCATACGTCATGGTGTAGATGGGATTAAAGGGTGAAGCGTTTTTACTTTTGTACCAAATTTAAAGGGGAATTGCCACCAAATGACAAGCTGCAGCATCTATAGTCACTTGCCGATATCTCGTTCTGTCTAGCCCTTACTTTCAACAGGCGAAGGAACGCGCAAATAAATTTCTCTTTACACAACAAACAAGCCACGTGCCTCCTTAATTACTGAGCGTAAAGTTGGTGCTCCTACGTCCACCAGGAAGTAAGCGGTAAAGTTAAGCCTAACGACATCACGACCTTTTTTTTTTTTTTTTGCTATATATCGACCGTTTTGAAGCAAGAGAATTTGTACCGCTAGACGGGTGCCATCTAATACCGGTGATATCGTTAACGTTAGCCCCTTGCTCCATTCTACACGTCCATGGACCAACTTTATATGTTCAATAATCAAGGAGGCACGTGGCTAGTTTGTTGTGTAAAAAGACAATTCTTTGCGCGTTCCTGCGCCTGTTGAAATCAAGTGCTACATAGAACTAAATAATGGTAGACGGCGCTAGATGCTGCAACCTGTTATTCGGTGAAGAGGCACCTTTAAGCAAGTAGGCAGGCTCAATATTCGACTTTTGCACAGTTTTTTCTGTTTGTTTTCAGCGTGTGGAACTCGCAGTTCGTAGACCATTTTTTTTTATGAGAACCAACTATACGGTTACATGACTTCGAAATAGAATTAAATTTTATTTAAATGATGACGAATGTCTGATAAAATGTTTATCTCCGTCTCCACATGTGCGAAACAATAACTGGGAGGGTCAGAATTCATCAAGCTGACCAATCAGTCAAAACGAATTCGGTTTACTATATCCATCAGATAGAATACTTCAGTGATGGAGCGTTTTAAGACATTGTACAATTAGAGTTTGGATCCTGTACCCCTGTCCATTTAGAAGTGAAGCAGGAGAGGACTTGTGGGAAGGGAGGCTGGGGGGGGGGACTGTTCCATCGACCGAAATGACAATCAAATATCCTGTCCAAGTAAGGTCCATTCAGCGAATTATACCTGTAAGTCAGAGCCAGGAGTATGTGTTTAGTTTGTGCATATTTGACAGGCTCTTGAAATCGAGTGACAAGCTGCCACTCAGGATGTTTGTAATTTTAAATCCCCAAATTATGAATGAGCTCGAGTGTCTAATACAGTTTGTTAATATAAAGTTACTTTGAGCACTGGGAGTGGATGCCAACGGCATCTTGCATAATTAGTTTAATTTCCCCTTGATCAGATGTGCTTCGCAAAATGTCATTCACCAGGAGTTTATGATCTAAGCTTGCGTCAGCCTGACTGCATACTGAGATGTGTTAGACGCTTACACATAATTTGGTTTCTAGGAACTTGAAACTAATAGATTATAACTGCTGCTTTTGCGTTAGTAGTAACGTTCATGACTGATCACTTTCGGTTGTTTAATGTACAACTACATTAATGTATAATTTTAATGTATAAACTGTGGGTATTTCAGAATCTTCGTTACATGGTTATGGTGCTATAATGTGTAAGTCGTGCATATATTCGCCAACCGCTGTGAAATTAATGCATCCAGAAAACAGATGCTGTGTCGGAGGTGGATTGCACACATGGTCAGTTTTAAAACAGAAATCTTCTTATATAATAATATCGGAGACCAGCTAAAAGGAAAAGGAAAGCCAAAAGGAAAACCACTTCTCCCCTCCTCCCGTCCGCATTGGAAATGCACTCCCCCACTCTACCTGCAGCCAAAAAGGAGCCAGGCGTGAGTGGTCGGTCAATTTGACAAGTCGTCGGGAAGAGTGCCTGGAAAATATCCCGGGAAATTTGTCCCGGGAAATGTGACCGGCCCCGTGCATAGCTCGGGCTTCCTCTAGTTACATATAACTTCGTAGTTTGTTTTTTATAACTATCCATTATTATTTTTTAGTTCCGAATGTTTTTTTTTTTAATAAATTCATTCGTAAAGAAAACGAATGGGTCCATGAATGGGCTTGACCTTGGGTTCCTTTAGACCCGTCCATTTTCATAGCTTCATTTAATTTTTACTGCAAATACTGTAATTTAATTTCTTAAGCACAGTGTATGTTTTTTGTTTGTTTGTTTTTTTAGTTGTGTAATTTTACTTTCGGCCAGGCCACTGATATATGGCCTAAAGTAAAATTACACAACTAAACAAACAAACAAAAAACATACATACACTGTGCTAAAGAAATTAAATTGCAGTATTTACATAAAAAATAAAATGAAGCTATTAAAATGGACGGGTGTAAAGGAACCCCAGTCATAGAGATTTACATGGCATGAAATTAAAGCTTTTATCATAAAATGAAAACTGGACGTGCCATAACCAGGTGTAGCAAAAATGTGTCCTTCGTTAAAAAAAAAAAAGAATATGGAGTAAAACAAAAGTATGTACAATAAAAAAGGTAAAACAAGGTTAAAATCGTGGAATCTGAAATGTTGGTTTACAGCTTTGTAAATGCTGTGTAAATAGTGACGTAGTTTGGGACCAGAAGGAGACTTGCTGGTAGAGTACTGATACTGATTTCATTGCGTCTGGAGACTCGTAAGCGGTAATGTACCGATTGTGAGTCAGTATTAAACATGAGTCAGCGCAGAAGACGGCCAATCATGAGTCGTGGAAACTCGACTCAGTGCTAAAGGAGCAATATCTTGGGATAAGTAATCTGAGACAAATTTATGGGTAGTTGCTATCGTCATAAATTTGTTTAGTCTTACATTATAGACCAAAGTCTCATAGCAGAAATGAAGCAACGACGACCCCCGGTAGGAGAACCCCTACAATGAAAACGGGCGAGTGTGTCAATTCTTTGGCTGGGAGTTGAAACTGGTACGTTGTTGCCTTGAAAAGAAGTTGGATTTGGCACAATTGTTGCCTCTAATAACAATTTGCTCTGCGCCGTCATCGCAGAGGCATATCTTAAATCCTACATTATAAACCAAAGTCTCATAGAAGAAATGAAGCAACCGCAACGACGACCCCCGGAAGGGAAACAATGAAAACGTGCGAGTGTGTCGATTCTTTGGCTAGAAGTTGAAACTGGTACGTTGTTGCCTTGAAAAGAAGTTGAATTTGGCACATTGTTGCCTCGAATAACAATTGGCTCTGCGTGGTCATCGCAGAGTCATGTCTTAAATCTTACATTCAGAAATGAAGCAACCGCAACGATCCCTGGAAGGGGAACAATGAAAACGTGCGAGTGTCTCAATTCTTTGGCATGAAGTTGAAACTGGGAGGTTGTTGCCCTGGAAAGAAGTTGAAATTGGCACATTGTTGCCTCGAATAACAATT